>JAVJIF010017587.1:0-151132 GCA_038442645.1 Agave tequilana
AACTCATGTAGTTATGTGTACTAATAATCTTGTGATTTTAGTTTCAGATCATTAACCAAGATATTAGTTGGTGTTTAGCTTCAACAAGATGAATTGGAAGCTTTCACATGTTGATTCAAGAACCCGCGCATCAAAGATCATACATTGCACTTGCTCGGTAAATCAAGAGTTTTTGGATCGAGCCGACTTGGAGATTGCGCTCTAGCTTGGAGATTGCGCTCTACAAGAAGACTTAGGTATCCATAGTTTTTACTTTGGGTTTAGATCCTAATGTAAAGATTAGAATAGTATGATAAGCTCAAGTTCACAACACACACACCTTTCATGTTTTAATTTCGTTTTTAGGTTTAACCGATCTTGGTTTTCATGAATAGATTTTTATCAAACAAGTTTACATGATTTAGTGTATATATGATTTGTTCTATATACATGCATGCTTCAATTGTTTAGACAAACTTTGTTTGATATCTATTCCATGTGTTTTATGTTTGGTATTTACAACAAAAACATATTTTTGGACTTAATGACAAAAATCATGATATATATATATGTTTTTGTATAGAATTTCTATTCATATACAATATGCTTCAAAGTGTTTAAATATCATATTTTGTATCATGGATAAGTTTTAGACAATGTGTATTTTCTATTCAAAATACAAGGTTTTAGAAAATACGTTTTTGGTTTTTGCAAATTTTCTATGACACAAAATAGTCAAATATGTTTGAAATTTGTGTTAAGATTTTTAACACTAGTTTGTATTTCAATATAAAATGATAAAACTATTTTTGTGAAATTTTAGAGTTTTGTGGGATTTATTATAATATTTTTTCCCAGATTTCAGACCTGATTTTTGTCTGCCAGGCTTGGCCGGTCGACTGGTACGGTCGACCGCACCAAAGAAGCCAGTCGACCGTTCCGGTCGACTGCGTGCACGGATACGTGCACGCAGGCTGACACTGCATCCGGTCGACCGAAGCGGTCGACCGACAGAGAGCTGTTTGCTCTCAGGTATTTTCGGTCGACCGAGGCGGTCGACCGGTAGCCACAACGGTTCTAAATTTGACCGTTGGGCGGTCGACCGTCCCGGTCGACCGGAAGGCTATTTCTGGCAAAAGTTCTGTAAACGGCTATTTTCTTTAATTGCCTATAAATACCCCATTTGAGAGAGGTTTTCTCTAAGATTTTTGTGCGAATTTTTGCTGATTCTCTGGTGTTTCAAAGCAATCAAAAGAAGTTTTTGAGCTTGAATTGAACAATCCATTTGGTGTTTTCATTAGGGTTTGGAAAATCAAAGAAAGGGTTTTGGGAAAGAATTTTGATTGAACTATTCTATCTTGATTTCTTGATTTTTCCCAAGGATTTTCTTTGTGATTTCTGATTTCCATTCCTTTGGTTTTCTCCACACTTGAGCAAAAATCTACTATCTATATCTATAGGTTATTTGTGTGGAAGAAGAAGTTGTTTGTGGTTGTTGTTGTGACCACCAAGTTGTAACCCAATCTTTTCTTAGCTTTGTGCTTTGGGTTGTATCCCTCTAGTTGAGAGGTGATCCTTGTATTGGTTGGTGATTGGGAGTTTGTTGTATTGGTTTGAAAATTTGCCTCAAGGAGGAGATTGTGATTGTTTGAGTTTGCCTCAGGAGGAGGTTGTGTTGGTTGGCTTGGATTGTGCCTCAAGGAGGAGGTTGTAAAGAGAGGAGTTGGGTACTCCTTGTAAAGGGTCCTAGGTGGACGAGCTAGTGGAAATCCTTCGTGTGTCGAAGGTGGGGATGTAGAGCTGGGTGCTCGAACCTCGATAACATATCTTTGTGTTTGCGCTTGATCCATTGGCTCTATCTACTCTCTCTTTTACTTTGTGCCTTGCATTTATTTACATTGCTCATTCATATTTGCTTGGCTTGGTTGTGTGCATCACTTGTTGATAGCACTTGAGTGTAATTTGCATTAAGTTTTTAAATTCCGCATTTAGTTCATAGATTAGCATTGTCACCTATTCACCCCCCCTCTAGGTGACTTTTCATTGGTATCAGAGCTAGCGCTCCTGATATTTAGGTTTAACCACCCGGAGTGTGATCTTGGATTGCTAATCTTCATTTGCATCTCATTTGCACTCACACTAGTTTGCTCTCATGACTAGCCCTCCTATGTTTGACCATACTAGACTTGACTCTTGGAAAGTTAACATGACTAGATATTTAAAAACACTAGGTCATCTAGTTTATCAAGCCATCACCATAGAAGCCCTCCAAATACTAGTAAGCATAAGAAGGCCAATGCACTTGCACTTCAAACACTTAGAGCATCTTTTGATAATAATCTCTTACTTGTTTTTGATAGTTTTAACTCGGCTTTTGCAGTTTGGAGCGTCTTGACATCTCCGGAGCTTCCAAGGATCATCAATAATATGAGGAGATCTAGGAGAGATGTATCCGAAGAGCCTTGTTTCATGGCATATGGGAATGACTCCCATGAGGTACAATCGGACTCTCAAATACATGATAGCTCTAGCTCTTATTGCCATGGATGTTTTGAGGTTCAAAATTTAAATGTTGAACTTGCTTCTAAGCTTGAAAAATTCTTGGAAAAACATAACTCTTTGAAAGAAAAACATTTTGATTTACAAAAAGAAATGAAGGATTTATGCTCTACTTTTGAAACCGTTTTGCAAGAGAAGGAAGAGATCACTAGTGAATGTGACTCACTAAGATCTCAACTAGACATTGCTTTAAAAGAAATTGAAGTTTTAAAAGGCAAAAATGATTGTGATGATATTTTGGAGCACAATGAGATTTTATCCTCAAGATTGGATTGTGTTTTCAAAGAAAACCTTACTTTGAAAAATAAAATTGATTCTATTACTAAAGAATTGAATTTGGTTTTGTCTAAAAATGAATCTTTGCAAAATGATATTGATTTGCATGTTTGTCATGCTAATGTAGCTTCTACTTCTTGCACTCCTATAGCATGTTCCACTTTGTCTTCTAGCATAGAAAATGATATAAATAATTTGAAGAAAAGTGTTGATTGTTTGGGCTCCACTTTGAGCCATTGTGCCATGAATCACACACGTTTGGAAACCTTGATTCGCAAGAAACAAGTTCCAACCTTGCATGCACACCCATCTAGGCATACACATGCTTCTCATGATCACCATCATCATATGTATGCTCACGTGTACACATGTACACATTGTGGTCGAAAAGGCCACCTTGCTGGATTTTGTTATGATCGGATTTATCATGAAAATTTAGCAACTAATTTTGTTTGGGTGAGAAAAGAAACTAACCCCCGTGGACCCACTAGAAAATGGGTATCAAAAACCACCTCTTTGGCTTTTGATGTAGGTGGGAGCTCTCGCATCACGTGAGAGTGGAGGTACCTTGAGGTGGATGCGTTCCGAGCTTGAATGAGAACTATTTGGATGCTTCACTCTCAAGGAGATTAGGTGGAGATGACCACCGTGTTTTGGAGAACTAGAGATGCACCTTCATCGGTTTTGGTATCATTCTCTAACTCCCATTTTTATTTGCATGCGTTTTATGTCCATCCTTTTATAGCATGTTGGGTTTGATTCATTATGCTTGTGCTATGTTCATTAGATTAAGGTTGTACATGTTTAGCTACTTGAGCACCCATGCTTCATTTGGAATCTACATTTAGTGTCTCACCTTGTTTTATACTAACATGTATGCTTTAGATCTAATGTACATGCATACGCACAATGATCATATGATGTTCATGATTCCATATTTTTGTGTTTTCACAATTGTTTTGATATTATGTATATCTTGATTCTTATAGCATATGAATTTACATAATGATCATTTTTAGAATAAGTGTTGATTTATGACTTGGTTTATGCTTTATGATTTAAATATATGCTTAGATGTTAGTTTTCATGAAAACTAGGAGTTATACTTGTACATAGAATGGGCCACAAATAAACCTTTATATATGTTTGTGCTTGAATGCCTATTTGTATCCATTAGATGTGCTAGTATAGTCTAGTTTTGATGATTCGTACATTCTAACTTGTATTCCCCATTTTGGAAATGTTTTATGATATTGAGTTTTAACTTCATGTATATGTCTATCTAGTCCAAACTATTGACTATACATATACATCCTTGAGCTACGTGCATTCATGCATATACTTTGTAGACTCATCATGTTTAGGATATGTATGTATGCGTTGGTTTGTATATGACATACATATGCCTTGAAGTATAAATTGTGTTTTTATGAAAATTTTGATTTTTCATGGTTTCATGTTTTTCTAAGGAATTTCACATGAGCTTAATTGAATATTTTCATGATTGATATGTGTCACATAACACTTGTTCACTCACTTTATTGTTTACTCATGATTTGTTTTCATGAGACTATGATATGGGCTTTATGAACTTTGAGTGTTTAGTGCCATGTGATTTACATATATTTCATGAAAAAACTATTTTTGTTTTCATTCCCTATTTGAAGGATCTCGTTCTAGTTTTTCTAGATTTTCCAAAACTAGTTCATGTTCTTCACTTTTGGTAGAGATTTCAAATAAACTACACTTTCAAATCTATCTTTTTTGAAAAACCCCTACCTTCAAGGGTGGTTGGATGGGAGATCATGTTCATGTATGCTTTATAATGAAAATCATTTTAAACTTGCACATGATTGGGTGGTAGTGAATATGAGATATACACTTGATCTTATTGTTGTTTCAATTGGTATCATTGAATTCTTTCAATTGGTATCAATCTTGACATCCTTTTGTATACTCATATATGTTTTGTTTTATATATATGTATGCATACACTTCATATAGTATCAATTTACAATTGGTATCTCTGTATCAATTTAAATTGGTATCTATTTTCTTACATACATATATAGATGATTTATTTGTGCTTCAAGATATATGCACTAATTTTGCTTATGATAAGCTTGATTTTTTTAATGACCATCATTTTCAATTGATTCAATTTTCAATTGGTTTCTTATACAAGCATTATCATTATCTTGCTTATGCTAAGATTGAGCTTTAACATTATTTCAATTGACTTAGTTTTCAATTGGTATCTTATTTCTAGCTTAAGCATATGTTTAGTTGGTATTTCATAAAGAGGGAGAAAACTCACATTTCAATTTTTCAATTGGTATTTAGTTTACCATTGGTTTTGTTTCTCACTCCCTAACTTTATGAGAAAAAAAAATGATTTAAGAATGATTATTGATTTTTAATTGGTTTCATTTACTTATAAAGATATATATCTTCAATTGGTATCAAGATGCATTTGTTCACTTAAATTGGTATCAATGTGTTTTTCCATTGGTATCATGTGTTTTATTTTCAATATGTTTTAATTTCAATTGGGATCATATTTGTTTTCAATGCCCCTCTTACTTTCAATTGGTAATTGGTAGGCATTTCTTAAATGTTTTTATGATCACTTTCTATTGATATCATAATGCACTTCTTTGACACATTTTTTTTAATTGGTATCATTTTTGGTTTCACCCCTTGAAGTAGTTTGTTTATTCTTTGTTTCATATATTTAGGGGGAGAAGAATTCATATCTATTTTGTTTTTACCCCTTTGTTGATGATTGACAAAAAGGGGAGAAGATTTATTGGAGTTGATATGCATGAGTTTTCAGTTTTATGTTCATTTCATCTCCATTGGTATTGGTATCAAGAGCATTATGAGTTTTTGTTTTTATTAGTATCCATTGGTATCAAGAGCATGTTTTGGTAATTTAGTTGTTTTGTTTTAATTGGAATCAATAGCATGTTTCATATGCATATTCATTTTATGTCAAGAACCTTGTTATATGCATCTTATTTTTGTTTATTCCTATGCATGAGTTAAGGGGGAGCTTCTTTGAAGCTTTACTTTAATCCATGCATATATAACTCCATTAGTTTTGTCATCATCAAAAAGGGGGAGATTGTTGGCCCAAAGGCCTTCCACTCTAGTTTTGATGATGATTAACTCATGTAGTTATGTGTACTAATAATCTTGTGATTTTAGTTTCAGATCATTAACCAAGATATTAGTTGGTGTTTAGCTTCAACAAGATGAATTGGAAGCTTTCACATGTTGATTCAAGAGCCCGCGCATCAAAGATCATACATTGCACTTGCTCGGTAAATCAAGAGTTTTTGGATCGAGCCGACTTGGAGATTGCGCTCTAGCTTGGAGATTGCGCTCTACAAGAAGACTTAGGTATCCATAGTTTTACTTTGGTTTAGATCCTAATTGTAAAGATTAGAATAGTATGATAAGCTCAAGTTCACAACACACACACCTTTCATGTTTTAATTTTCGGTTTTAGGTTTAACCGATCTTGGTTTTCATGAATAGATTTTTTATCAAACAAGTTTACATGATTTAGTGTATATATGATTTGTTCTATATACATGCATGCTTCAATTGTTTAGACAAACTTTGTTTGATAATCTATTCCATGTGTTTTATGTTTTGGTATTTACAACAAAACATATTTTGGACTTAATGACAAAAATCATGATATATATATATATATATGTTTCTTGTATATTGAATTTCTATTCATATACAATATGCTTCAAGTGTTTAAATATCATATTTTGTATCATGGATAAGTTTTAGACAATGTGTATTTTCTATTCAAAATACAAGGTTTTAGAAAATACGGTTTTTGGTTTTGGCAAAATTTCTATGACACAAAAATAGTCAAATATGTTTGAAATTTGTGTTAGGATTTTTAACACTAGTTTGTATTTCAATATAAAATGATAAAACTATTTTTGTGGAATTTTAGAGATTTTGTGGGATTTATTATAATATTTTTCCCAGATTTCAGACCTGATTTTTGTCTGCCAGGCTTGGCCGGTCGACTGGTACGGTCGACCGCACCAAAGAAGCCAGTCGACCGTTTCCGGTCGACTGACGTGCACGGATACGTGCACGCAGGCTGACACTGCATCCGGTCGACCGAAGCGGTCGACCGACAGAGAGCTGTTTGCTCTCAGGTATTTTCGGTCGACCGAGGCGGTCGACCGTAGCCACAACGGTTCTAAATTTGACCGTTGGGCGGTCGACCGTCCCGGTCGACCGGAAGGCTATTTCTGGCAAAAGTTCTGTAAACGGCTTTTTCTGTAATTGCCTATAAATACCCCATTTGAGAGAGGTTTTCTCTAAGATTTTTTGTGCGAATTTTTGCTGATTCTCTGGTGTTTTCAAAGCAATCAAAAAGAGTTTTGAGCTTGAATTGAACAATCCATTTGGTGTTTTCATTAGGGTTGGAAAATCAAAGAAAGGGTTTTGGGAAAGAATTTGATTGAACTATTCTATCTTGATTTCTTGATTTTTCCCAAGGATTTTCTTTGTGATTTCTGATTTCCATTCTTTTGGTTTTCTCCACACTTGAGCAAAAATCTACTATCTATATCTATAGGTTATTTGTGTGAAGAAGAAGTTGTTTGTGGTTGTTGTTGTGACCACCAAGTTGTAACCCAATCTTTTCTTAGCTTTGTACTTTGGGTTGTATCCCTCTAGTTGAGAGGTGATCCTTGTATTGGTTGGTGATTGGGAGTTTTTGTATTGGTTTGAAAATTTGCCTCAAGGAGGAGGTTGTGATTGTTGGAGTTTGCCTCAAGGAGGAGGTTGTGTTGGTAGGCTTGGATTTGTGCCTCAAGGAGGAGGTTGTAAAGAGAGGAGTTGGGTACTCCTTGTAAAGGGTCCTAGGTGGACGAGCTAGTGGAAATCCTTCGTGTGTCGAAGGCGGGGATGTAGAGCTGGGTGCTCGAACCTCGATAACATATCTTTGTGTTTGCGCTTGATCCATTGGCTCTCTCTACTCTCTTTATTTTGTGCCTTGCATTTATTTACATTGCTCATTCATATTTGCTTGGCTTGGTTGTGTGCATCACTTGTTGATAGCACTTGAGTGTAATTTGCATTAAGTTTTTAAATTCCGCATTTAGTTCATAGATTAGCATTGTCACCTATTCACCCCCCCTCTAGGTGACTTTTCACATATGACTTAGGGTAAAGTAATAGACTAGATGAGAAGTACAATTTGACTCCTTACTTTGATTGATAAACAAATTTTGAATAGAGACTAAGTTTAGGAATGAAAAATTCGGTTTTCCTATAACTTATAGATTGCTTAGATCTTACAATCATATTTCAAATATTTTTCTCTTTCAAATGCTTTTCGAAAATACTAACTCTTTATTTCCCTTTCTTTATGGATTTTGCGGGTGCAATCCGCTGAAAACCCTCACGAGACAAAACTCGTCCTCTAGGGGGAACCTAGAGGTTTAACGGCTTGTTGCACATGCTCAGTGCAATCGCGTGACCTGCGAAAGTGGTCTAATAATCCTTAGTATATTTAGTTGTTTTGCTCGAGGACGAGCAAAAGATAGGTATGGGGGGTGATTGGTTGCTAATGTGCATATTTAATGTCACATTTCCATACTTATTTTAGAATAAAAGCCTGCATTGTCTTAATTATTTGTTTAATTTATTTGCAGGCCCAATCTTTAAGGAGTTGAAGAGAAATGAGCCCAAAGTCCACCAAAATGCTGAATTAAATCAGAATTAATTCGCACTTAAGAAATCAGGGCAAAATCAAGTGGTTGAAAACCGGTTGAGAAGAATCCTCTCAGAATCGATCGGTTTAAAGCCAAGAATCCAAGGCCATTTCGTCAGAATCCGGGACCCACAAACGAAGAAACCAACTCCAGATAAAGTCAGAAGGAAGAAACCAGGGTGACCCACCAACAGGGTGTGGCCACCTGGCCACACCCTGGCCGCGGAAACGCGCCAAAAGCCGCGTTTTCGCGGCATTGTTAGGGAGTTAGGTGGAGCGTTTGCTCCCCCGACCTCCCCGGGATCCTAGTTGTTGGGTTTATGCCTATAAAAGGCCAGTATCTGCGCTGAAAAATGGACGACCATGCAGATTAGGATTTAGCCTAGTTTTTCATTTCGTAGTTTAGGTTTTTGTTTTTCTTTTTCATGTAATTTAGTTTTCATTTATGTAATTCTGAGGAGATCAACTTTCATCGAAGAACAAGACTGAAGCTTGAACTAAAAGTGACAATTGGTGTAAGGTTTTATTTCTTTTCTTCGATTGTTATGAAATCAAATCAATGCTATTTCCTAGTATGTTCTTTTTAGTTCTCTTCTTCTTTTCTATTTTACTCCTTTTTGGTATAACTGTCTTCCAAGTGAGTCTAAAAGCATCGAAAGAGCCTTGCCTTTGCGAGTGCCACCGATAGCTCATGACGATGGAATTGTGAGTCTCTCTGTATCATTTCATGCTTGCGTATCTT
Source organism: Agave tequilana (assembly GCA_038442645.1). Lineage (NCBI taxonomy): Eukaryota > Viridiplantae > Streptophyta > Magnoliopsida > Asparagales > Asparagaceae > Agave > Agave tequilana. Next base: position 9,315 of record JAVJIF010017587.1, read on the forward strand.
GATGATGTAATGTGGAAGAGACCAACACTCGACTCTTATGGGCTATGCGCTAGTTGCCTCCAATTCAAGGTAACATTGAAGCTAAGAACTCAAGGTAAGCTTTTGGTGAAAAGAAGGTAAATATTGTTTCTTTTCTTTTTCATTTCTGTAAATTAAATCACCACATCTTCCAACTCTTTCTTCTCCACTCTATTTGTACATAGTCGCTTTTATGGTTTTCTGATTTTCCACCTTCTTCATCTTTCATATTCTTCTTAACTTTAACTATTACTTTCTTTTCATTTTTATAACTTTAAAACAGAGAAGAACTTTCGCTTATTTTCTTAACGATTTCAATAAAGAACTGTAACGCTTCCATCGCAAACCCTCCTTGTGGATCACGACCCGCATAGCCACTTGCTATAGCGGAAGGATTGAGCACTTGCACATCTCCTTTTCTAAGTTCTATAATCTCGTATTTTTTGTGCAGGTTTAGCCTCAATCAGTACTCTAACATTAGGATCTCCGACATATGCCTTCTCATCAAGATAATCGCCTTCATTAAGTAATTCACTAAGAAACAGCGACTCATCTTCTATATCTTCACTTTCTAAATCACAATTATTTTCAACAAAATTTACCTCAAATGTTTGATCTCTTATCTTACGAGGTTGTTTTCAAGGTTGAAGACATTGGCTTCTCTAGTCATGTCCCCAAAGTTAACCTCATGGACCCATTCCTACAATTGATGATGGCATTGGCAGTAGCAAGGAATGGTCGCCCTAGGATAACAGGAGTTTGAGCCCTATGTTTGGAGTTGGACACAGGTTGTGTCTCTAGAACTATGAAATCGACAAGGTAAATAAAACTCCCCGACCCGGATAAGAACATCATTAATCTCTCCTTTTGGGACTTTTACTGAATGGTCATCCAGTTGGATAGTGACTCGAGTTGGACTAAGATCGCCCAACCCAAGTTGTTGATAAACTGAGAATGGAAGCAAGTTGATACTTGCCCCCAAGTCAAGAAGTGCACGACTAATCTCGGCTTGTCCTATTGTGCAGGCAATGGTTAGACTACCTGGATCCTTGTACTTAACAGGGATTAGACCCGATAGTAGCTCACTAATGTTAGTGGCTAAGAAGACCTATTTAGGTACATTAGTCTTTCTCTTATTGGTGCACATGTCCTTAAGAAACTTAGCATAAGATGGGACTTGTTGGATGGCATCAAGAAGTGACACATTTATCTTCACTTGATTAAAGATCTCAATTATCTTATCCATGTGTGGATTTTGCTTGTTTTTCAGCCTATTAGGAAATGGTGCTATAGGCTGGTGCACATGACTGGTTGACTTATCTTTTTCAGATTCATCAAATTTAGGAGGAGGAGGGATTAGATGAGGTGGATGCTGTAGTGTGATTGTGCTGACTAGGATTAGGTGGTGTTGACACTTGGTTATCAACTTTCTTTCTCGACCTCAATGTATGAACAACATTACATTGATTCAGTGATTGATCCTCAACCAATGAGCTTGTTGTGAATTCCTAGGATTCATAATTGGTTGACTGGGCAAGGTACCCTTTTGCCTCTCATGTTGTGGATTGGCTAACTAGCTCATTTGACCCTCTAGCCTCTGTATTGTTTGCATGAGGGAATCTTAGTTTTTCATGTATCTTTCCATGTTTCTTTCAAAGTCAGTCATTCCCCTTTCTAGTTGAGGATTCTGGAAGGAGGATTGTGGAGCTTGTTGGGAAAGTTCAGTTGATAGTTGAAAAGTTAGGTGGATGGTTGGGAGAATTATTATGGAAATTGGAAAAGTTGGGTTGATGATTGGAAGAATTATTGGCATGATGGAAGTGGCTAGCATGATTTGATCGTGAATGGTCATTGTTATTTTGGCTCCATGAGAAATTAGAGTGATTTCTGCAGCCCGGATTGTACGTTGGTGAGTAAGGATTATTGTTTGGCCTTGAAAAGGCCGCATTCATCGGTTCATGGTATTGTTTGAGCCTGAAACACAGGGCACTCCTCGAACACATGATTCATGGCTTGGCAGTAAGTACAGCCCAGAGTTGGAAATTGGTTTGGGCTGACTTGATTGACTGGACTTGGTTCCTTTGTTTCTAAAGCTTCCAGTCTTCTTGCTAGGTTAGCTAACTTAGCCTCATTAGCGATGGATGATTCGATAGAATGGAGACCTCCTTTTGAAGAGATGGAGTTAGGACTCCTAGAGGTCTCACTAGTAGGTTCCCATTGGATGGTCTTTTCAGCTAGGTTTTCATACAAATCTCATCCTTCATTTTTATCCTTCTGCAAGAATCCCCCTTGGCACATACTTTCTAAGAAGGTTTGTTAGAATAGTCTAAACCGTCATAAAGATTTGGCATTGTCGCCATTTCTCTATTCATGATGTGGACATTGGACAAGGAGGTCTTTAAAGCGTTCAAAGTACCTCCAGAACGGTTCACTCGGTTCTTGCTTGAATTGCATGATTGTCTTCCTAATGAGGGCGGTCTTATGAATTGGATAGAATTTCTTCAAGAAGACCTTGATGAAACCATCCCAAGATGTGATAGAACCAGCCGCTAAGCTGTAAAGCCACTTCTTTGCTAGGTCCTTAAGTGCCAAAGGGACAAATCTCAACCTAATAGCATCGTCTACAAGGTGTGAGATTTCATCATTAGACATACTTCCTCAAATTCTCTTATGAAGAAGTAAGCATCTTCGGACTCTAAGCCATGAAACTTGGGGAGTGTGTTGATGAATTGAGGCTTGAGCTCAAAATTGTATTCACCAACCGATGGAAGTAGAATACAAGATGGAAGTGAGGTTCTAATGGGGTAGAACCTATCCTGTAATGATGTTGATTGAGCCATTACCGGATCTGGTTTTGGTTCAAACTTGGGTGGTGATGTGTTTCTAGTCAACCTAGATGAATTAGGGTCTCTTGACCACACTTGCATACACAAACACAATCACAATCACAAACAAGTTTACAAACAGTCAACAAGAGTAATCAACAAGCCTAATCTAAGGTAACCTCGACCTAGACAACTCCTAGCTGGTTGATTGTCCACAGGAGGTATAATGTAGACTTTGACCACAAGCTAATCAGCCAGGTCAAGGCAAGATTGGTGGGAGGTTATCCATCAAAGACGTTCCTTAATTAAGTAACCACCAACCTTCGGGCTTTTGGCCCTCAATCCCCTTCCTAGACACTGATTTGGCAGGAGTCAATTTCCAACACCTTCCCCCTTAGGATAATCTCCTAGTGAGTTCGAGATGTCCCTAAGGCCAACGTCTATCAGATTTTACTTAGGCTTAGGTTGTGCGTACTTGGAGATGGTTTGTGGGCTAAGGAAGGGTAATGACTTCCCACCTTATCTTGAATTAGGTTTTGCCCTTAGAGTTAATTGTGCAAAGTGTGTAAGATATAGAAAAGTAGCATTCAAAAGCAAATATTACCCAACAATGTTTCCTAAACTATATGCTATGCATAGGTACCTTGTCTCCAGCTCTCTTCAACAGTAATTGTAAAGTAAACGTAATTAGACAAATGCCTAGAATGCAAGTCTAAACGTTTTTTAAGCAATTAAAAATCACTCAAATTACTGTTGGATTAAAACAGGGATGGTGGATAGCAGATATAGCAAGAATATAATATACAAAAACTTAATTTTTTGCGAGCAATATGTCCTGCAAAAAAGAGTTTTAGTAGTCCAATGGAATTTTCAGTTTTTGCAATGCAATTTCTTGAAATTCTGTTTCCTACTTTCGAGAGTAGGGGCACAGAATTTGCAAGTCTTCTCTTGCAAAGCTTGAATGCTAGATCTGAATCTTCAAGTCCCTGAAACAACACACAAAACTTGTTAAAAAATAAATACACCGTTCCCTCCCCGGCAACGGCGCCAAAATTTGATTGCTAAAATGAAAGAACAACCAAAGAGTTAAGAGATTTACCGTGTAGCTGTGGCTAACGGGTCGTGTCCACTGTTGACACTTTAAAAAAGACAAGATTCTTACTAGCCTGAACAAGTCTAAACTTGTTGACATTTACAAAAGACAAGTGACAGACAAGCTGACGACCAGTTCTGCACCCATCTCCAAGGGACAAAGCAGCAACTTAGACTCTACTGATCCAGTGAAGCAGACAGTGAGCCCGGATTATCTTTGAACAGACCTAAGCAGGTCTAAGATGCTAAGTTAGCTCAACATTTAGCATCACATGAGCCCGAAGGGATAGCCTCGCCTGAGAGGCTAAGATTGCCCAACTTCGCCTTGAAGCCATTCACAGCTCCGTCAGGAAGCTAACTTACAGCTTCGCCTGAAGTACTCAGTTAACTCCGCAGAGAGTTAGCTTCGCTCGAAACCATATATGCAACCGCGCAGAAGGATGTTCGGTAGCTTCGCCACAGATGTAATCTAGCTCTGCTGAAGAGCTTTCTTCTGACTTCGCCAGATGCTCCTTCCAGCTCCGCTGCGAGCTCGACGCGGGTGCTCCGCTGCGGGTCCGTTATGGTCAACCTTTGACCAATTAAATCTCCAGATGAGATCAAATCTATTCAGGATCAAGATCAAATCCAATCAAGATCAAATCTGAGATCAAATTTGACAGTTGCTTGCTATAATCTCTGACTCTCCTAAAACGAGTAAGAGGATCAAGGGAGATCTTCAAATTATATGAAAAGGATCAAAACAGATCAAGAGACCGATCTACCTGCTACTTTTAGCTTCGCGGAAGCTGATTCTAGCCTCGCAGTAAGGCTACTTTCCAGATTTAAACAGATTTGACTCAATCTGTTTCTAGATTTTTAAGGGACAATTATACCCTTGCTCTCCCTATAAATAGCCCACCAGAGGCACAAGGAGAGGGACCTTCACGAGAAGAGACGCAGAGCGCACACAAGAGGCGAGAGGCTGAAAAACAGAGAGAGGCTAAATATAGATCTATCTCTTGCTTCCAAGAATTCAGAGAATTCAGAGAATTACTTCTCTAATCAGGGTGCTGATACCCTAATACCTTCTTTCCTTTCAAGAAATTTTCGGAACCAGGCGAGAAGGAATTCTCAAGTGGAGGCGGTTTTGAGAAGTAACAAGAGGGTTCTACCAACCTTCTGTTCTCCGATTCCCCGAACCAGGCGAGACGGGAATCCTATCGATCGTATCGTCAAGGGACAAAGTGGTCGCGCGCTGACCAGACTCCTATCGGCACACTTCTCTAGAATCTCAGAGGAGATCTACTTGTAATCTTTTTAGAATACTTGTAATTTAGCTCCTCGACACTTTTTTTGTAAGTTTTCCCCTTTGCAAATCAATGGAAAATAAGATGGCGACTCCGCTGGGGAACGAATTCTCCACTGCTAAGAATCAAGTGTCGCAATGCGACGAACAGACCTTCGGGTCTATCTCTAAATTTAAGAAAGCCAATGTAGCCAGAGCCCCTCTGGCTAAATCTTCAAAGCAAGTATCTGCGGAGACGGATAAGGCTCTCTGCGAGCCTACCGCGGTCCTCTGGCGTAACAAGGAAGCAGGCCCGTAGTGCAAGCCTATCACTTTCGAGAACCTGGTCGTTCACTTCGACCAAGGAAAATTTGAAGAAGTCCTCTCTGGGGGTGGTCTAATGCTTCATGCACGGAAGCATAGAAAGGTCTCCATGGCCAAGGTTTCAGAACAGAAACCGGAAGCAGAATTCTGCAAACACCCCTCAGCCTCGCGTGTGGCTAGTCAGGTTCCCCGCGAACCTATGTCTCCCTTGTCAAAGCAGATGTGGAGGCCAAAGCAGAAGGCTCTGTATAAAGCCTCAGGCGTAGCTACGCCACAAGTGCATCTCTCTCGCGAAGGAAAAGGCAAGATGTCTGCCTGCTCCAACAAGGCTGCTAGCCGCGAAGTCACAGCGGCGACCATACTTTCGCCCAATTCAAGAGCAGTGACGCCTCGCGCCAGCCTCGTTCTCATGAGCGAAGCTACTGTACCACAGGGTACGCATGATGTTCATAGCCGCGAAGCTGGAACCAAAGCACCACAGCGTGCTTCGTTCCCTAGTTCTTCAAGTACTAAGCTCGCCCTTCGCAGCGGAGCTAAGGGATTGTCCCTAAGTGCTGATAGTGTTGCTGATGCAGCTTCAACATCCAAGGGCATTCCCAACGTTCTTAGCCAAGAAGCTAGAGCTGAAGCACTATTTAGTGCTAATTGATTTGTAGTGAAAAATGCATAATTGTCATCATATTTACTATCACATTTTCACATTTATTCATATAATAATGCACATTTACTAATATTTTGTTATTTAATGTGTGCAGGCCTTAAGTATTGAATTAAATAAAGAATTAAAGCTTAATGAAGCCCAAAAGCCCATATCCAAGCCCAAGTCCAAGCCCAGGTGTAAAAATGCAATTACAAGAAGTCAAAAGTGCAAATACAAAGTGTAAAAATTGCAAATACTACAACGAGGGAAAGGATAGAGTTCTATTCTACCCTAAATGCTTGGTGGATGAGGATAAATAAGAGTGCAAGGATGAGATTCATTTTTAAAGGGATTTGGATTTAGGGTAACTTGATTTCTAAGTTATCTCGAAAATCCAACATGAAGAGCCAGGATCCAGCATCCAGAAGCATATGCCCAGATGGACGGACCAGAGGAGGCCACGCGCGAAAGCGCGCGGCCAAAGATCAGACTGTTGCCGCGGAAACGCGGCCCAAGCTGCGTTTCCGCGGCAATCTTGCCTTATCCATCTACCAGTTTTCGTGGAGGAGTTTATCCGGGACTCTATCGCCTTCTGCACTTATAAATACCCCTACAGGCGCAACAGAGAGGGCATCTAGAGAAGATTAGGGTTTTTCTTTAGCTTTTTCTTAAAATTCTGCACGTTGTAATTTCGTTTTTAAGGCTTTGTGGAGAAGAAGGAGCTTGTATTTGGAGACGTACTTTCGAATAAAGGTTACTTTCTGTTGCATATTTAATTCTTGTCAATTTTTATTTCTTTTCTCTGTGTTTATTTGCTTCGGTTTTCATCTGCGATCTCTTGTTTTCTTTCTTCTTCTCTTCGTCTAATTAAAAAAATAAAAAGAAAATAAAAAAAATTAATTATAAAAAAATGATGTCTAACTAATTCTTTGTGTGGTTTGCTGATCACTTAAGCAACCCTAGGGCAAGTTAGGATTTGAATCGATTTATGACCATTCTTTAGAAACCCTAGGTTTAATGATTATTGTTCTTGAAGATTAAACTGATAATTAGATTTCTTAATCTAGGTTGCACATTTAAAAGACTTCTCATGACTTCATACTTAAGAACTAGGACAGCCTAAATTTAAGATTAATCTTTTCTTAAGCTGTACTTAGATGTTAGGATGAAACATTGTTTAGATTTTAATAATGTAACTTAGTTAGAATCTTGTATCGTCTTTTCTTACTTAAATCATTCTTAATAACCTATGATGAATCACATATATCTCAAGATGAAATTCAACATCCAAGACTTGCATGATGGGTTGTGGTAGTAGATCAGTAAAACCATACTTCTTTATTCATATACACTTCAAATCTAATCCTTTCTCTGTTTTATTCAAGGCATACAGAGGAATCGGCCGAAAAGCTTGCATCGCATCCTTCCCTGAGGATCACAACCCGCTTTGGCCCTTGCTACAGCGGATAGCATTGAGACTAAGAACTCTAAAACTCATTCTTATTATTTACAAATTCTTAAATCTCAATCAAAATTTTGGCGCCGTTGCCGGGGAAGGAACGGCACGATTTTCTCAAACTAATTATTTTTTATTATTTCTGTTTGCAGATTCAGAGAACAGGAAAACAAAGCAGCAGCGAGGACACATAGCAACTCTGTGCCTCTGCCCTCGAAGGCAGAGCAACAGAGCCTACTTCTGTGCCGCGCAAACGTGGCAAAAGCCGCAGAAACGCGGCACTAGTAGTTCACTACTAATTAATTTTTCTGCAGGTTGCTCAGAATTGCAAATACTTCTTACTGCTGTGATAAATTTTCTCTGTGATCATTCTGCAACTGCTAATTAATAACAGTAACCCATTTGTTGATAATAAAAAAATTTAGACTCTTGCATTTAGGGTACGTGTCTATTTTAATTGTTTAATTCTGTTGAAGAGTGCTGGCGACAAGGTACGTCTGCATTGCATATAGATTAGGAAACACTCTTGGCTGTTTACTGCTTTTTGAGTGATTACTTTTCTACTGCTTTACACGTACACAAAAATATCTTAAGGGCATAACCCAGAAACAAGATAAGGTGGGGATTTCATCACCCTTCCTTGGCCCACAAATCATATCCGTCACACTCAAACCCTAACCGTAAGTAAAATTTGACTAGACGTTGGCCCTAGGTTAACTCGGACTCAATAGGAGATTGACCTAAGAAGGAAAATTGTTCGAAATTAACTCTTGTCAAATCGGTGTCTAGGCAGGGGATTGAGGGCCGAAAGCCCGAAGAACGGTGGTTATTTAATTAAGGAACATCTCTGACGGAAAACCTCCCACCGGTCTTGCCACCTACCTGGCCGATTAGCTTGTGGTTAACGTCGACAATAGACCTCCTAAGAATAGTCTAAAGTTAGGAGTCGTCTAGGTCAAGGATAACCCTAGAATAGGATTTTTTGTTTTTCTTTTTTTTGATTGATTGGGTGAACTTGTTTGCTAATTGTGCATGCCCGCTTGGTTGAGAGACCCACTTACATCCAGGTTAACTAGGACTAGTTCACCACCCGAGCAAAAGCCTGACTCACACATGGCACAACCGCCATCACTCCAAGATAGGATCTATCCTATCAGGACCTCTCTTCCTTCTTGCATCAAGCTTACCGATGAAGGTGTTGACCCATTTGAGCTTAAGCCATAATACATCAACACCCTTCCCAAATTTCATGGACTTGAATCCGAGGATGCATACTTCTTCATAAGGGAATTTGAGGAAGTATGTCTCATGATGAATATTCCTAAGTTGGGAAAAGATGACATCAAACTTAGGTTTGTCCCCTTTGCTTTGAAGGATTTAGCAAAGAAATGGCTCTACAGTCTAGAGGTCGGTTCTATATCTTCTTGGGATAATTTCGTTAAGGCCTTCTTAAAGAAATTTTATCCCGTTCACAAGACTGCACTGATTTGGAATAATATCCTATAGTTTAAGCAAACAGCAAATGAGCCTTTTTGGAAATATTTCGAACGTTTTAAGGACCTCCTTGCTCAATGCCCTCACCATGGGATAGAGAAATGGCGACTTTGCCAAGTTGTATATGATGGATTAGAATATCAAACTAAAACGTTGTTAGAATCCATGTGCCAAGGAGGATTTATGAAAAAGAATGAAAATGAAGGATGGCTATTGTATGAGGAATTAGCTGAAAATACCATCCAATGGGAACCTACTCCGGAAAAATTTAGGACTAATGACCCTACTTCTTCTAAAGGAGGTATCCATTCCATTGAGGCCAACATAGCAACCGATGCTAAGTTAGCTGCTGTTATGCGAAGACTAGAGGCTCTTGAAACTAAAGAGCCAGTCTCTGTGAACCAAGTCAGCCCAACATCTTCAGCGGGATGTACTTATTGTCAAGATATGAACCATGTGTTCGAGGAATGTCCTGTCTTCATCGCGCATCAAAGCTTGCCCGAACATATGAGTGCGGCCTTCACAAGGCCCGCCAACAATCCATATTCGCCCACCTACAATCCCGGTTGGAGAAACCATCCCAATCTTTCATGGGGCCCAAGCAACAATGATCAAACTAGGCCCAAATTCTCCAACAATTTCCAAAATCCGCCCTATCAAAATCCTCCACCTTCTTTCCAATATTCACAAATGGAAACAAGGCTCTCCAATATGGAAAGAAAGGTGGACACTCTCGTTAAAAGCAACGACACGCTGGCTCAAGTCTTGACTAGGATAGAGATGCAAATGAATCAGTAAGAAAGGCAAAAGGGTACTCTACCTAGTCAACCATTCCCAAACCCTAGGAACTCTAGTCAAGCTCACTTGGCTGAAGAGAATCATATGAGTCAGTGCAATGTGATTCATACATTGCGGTCGGGAAAATAAGTTGATATAACCAAGTATCAACACCATCAAGTTCTAAACAAGCATTCAGCTTGCCTGATCCCACTCCATCTCAACTTGATGCGAACAACACTAAAAAAAAAAGTCAGCCGAAGATATGTACAAGCCCATCGCACCCTACCCAAATAGGCTTAAAGATAAGCAATATGCATAAATGGATAAGGTACGCGAGATTTTTAATCAAGTCAAGATCAATATACCTCTTCTTGATGCAATCCAACAAGTCCCTAGTTATGCTAAGTTTATTAAGGACATGTGCACAAAGAAGAGAAAGACTAATGTGCCCAAGAAGGTTTTTCTAGCCACTAACATTAGTGAGCTATTGTCCAACCAGATCCCTGTCAAGTATAAGGACCCTGGTTGCCCCCACCATCTCTTGCACAATAGGTCAAACTGCAATTAAGCATGCACTTCTTGATTTGGGAGCAAGTATCAACTTACTCCCCTTCTCAGTCTACCAACAACTTGGGTTGGGCGAGCTTAGTCCGACTAAGGTTACAATCCAATTAGCTGACCGATCCGTAAAAATTCCCAAAGGAGAAATTACCGATGTGCTCATCCGAGTTGGGGAGTTTATCTACCCAGTAGATTTTATTGTTCTAAAGACCGAACCTGTATCCACTCTTCGGTCTCAAACTCCCGTTATCTTAGGGTGTCCGTTCCTTGCAACTGCAAATGCGATCATAAATTGTAGGAATGGATCCATGAGGTTGACCTTTGGAAACATGACTAAAGAGGTTAATATCTTCAACCTGGAAAAACAATCTCGTAAGATAAAAGACCAAACATTTGAGGTAAACTTCATTGAGAACATTTGTGAAAAAGAAAGTGAAAATGAGTCTCTATTTCTTGACAAGTTATTTGAGGATAGATGCGATTTTAGTGATAAGACGACACATGTTGGGGATTATAATTTTAGAGTTTCCTTTAAAAAACGAAGATTTGATCTGAGTATCTTCAATGAGCCAAGCACTGAAATATCGCATGAGAATATAGTTCAAGAATCTCCGATTGACTTAACTTTCGAAAGCCTCTTTGAAAAAGAACTCCTGTGTTTAGATACATCGATTAAGGAGATGTTGGTTAATTATTCACTTCCAGGGAAAAGTGTTGATTTAAGTTTTGAGGAGATGTACGGAACTGAGCTAGAATTTCTCAGCATTCATAGTAAGGAAGTTCCAACTGAAAGGCGTGATGAATTTTTGAATAATGGATGTGGACATATAATGAGGAAGAGCCTAAAGAAGATGAAACTGGGGAGAAAGAGAGTTAAAACAAAAATGTTGGTCTCCCCATTGTGCCTTATAAAGAGAACCCATTGGAATGATGGGAAACGAGCTAGAGGGATGAATCCTAAGCAGCTCTAGGTGAGAGTGATACATGTGTTGTACATACAATGGTATACTATTATTCTTTGCCTCTCTTTATACTTTATTTCATGCATGTATGCATTCATTTCATACATTGAGGATAATGCATGAGACAAGTGTGGGGGAGGGTTACTAACATAAAAAATAAATAAATAAATAAATAAATAAATAATATAATATAAAATAATAAAATAATAAAAAATAATAAAAAATTAAAAAAATATTTTATAAAAAGGACAGTATTTTGACTTATTTTTTGAAAGAAACCTAAGTTAGTTTTAAGGATTAGGAAAATCATGATTAGGATTTCTAAAGACTTGGTCAAAATAAATAAATTGTTTAATTTTTAGGTATAGGAGGAGAAATTGAATAATTAATTAGTCTTGATTTTTACCTTAATGAAATTTGCATACCTAATGCATATCTAGGATTCTAAGACGAAGACCTTTGTGCCTCATATATATATAAAAAAAAAAGAAAACCACTAATTAAGCTGATACATGTGCCTCAAGAAGCATAAGTATTCATGCCTAAAGGTGAGTAAATAAAATAAAGTCCTTAGTTTTGGGGCCTAGTTCACTCGAATTTGAGTCCGCGGGGTGTTTTCTCACCTGGTGCCCTAAAGCCGACCGGTTTGGGAGCCACCGACTTTAAGTTCGCTACATGGGTGGATTAGAAAGCCTAATAAAACTAAGAAATATGAGATATGTATTAACACATCTAATAGTCAATTAGTTAGGTATGAGGGCCTCAAGAAGCCTTGATACTTACACGAAAGAAATTTAGATGAGTTATACATATTAAAAAAAAGAAAAATATATATATATATATAATAATAAAGAGGCATGAGAGTCCAAGTTAAGGAATTCCTAGTAAAAATTCATAAGGATGCATATGATTTTTGGTAACGAAAAAGACTATACAAACATTCAATTTTGATCCTTACCTAAAATAAATAACAATTCACTTTATTAAGACTAAGTTTAAGAATGAATAAAAATGATAATCCTAAAACTTATAGACTACTTAGTCTCTTCAAATATAATTCGAATATTCTCCTTTTTATGGATTTTGTGGGTGTAATCCGCTGAAAACCCTCACGAGACAACACTCGTCCTCTAGGGTAACCTAGGGGTTTAACGGCTTGTTGCACATGCTAAGTGCAACCGTGATTCCTACGAAAGTGAGTTAGCTAGATTAGATTTTCTTTTTCTTTGATTTTTACTCGAGAACGAGCAAAAAGATAAGTGTGGGGGTGTGATTGGTAGTGAAAAATGCATAATTGTCATCATATTTACTATCACATTTTCACATTTATTCATATAATAATGCACATTTACTAATATTTTGTTATTTAATGTGTGCAGGCCTTGAGTATTGAATTAAATAAAGAATTAAAGCTTAATGAAGCCCAAAAGCCCATATCCAAGCCCAAGTCCAAGCCCAGGTGTAAAAGTGCAATTACAAGAAGCCAAAAGTGCAAATACAAAGTGTAAAAATTGCAAATACTACAAAGAGGGAAAGTATAGAGTTCTATTCTACCCTAAATGCTTGGTGGATGAGGATAAATAAGAGTGCAAGGATGAGATTCATTTTTGAAGGGATTTGGATTTAGGGTAACTTGATTTCTAAGTTATCTCGAAAATCCAACATGAAGAGCCAGGATCCAGCATCCAGAAGCATATGCCCAGATGGACGGACCAGAGGAGGCCACGCGCGAAAGCGCGCGGCCAAAGATCAGACTGTTGCCGCGGAAACGCGGCTCCATCTACCAGTTTTCGTGGAGGAGTTTATCCGGACTCTATCGCCTTCTGCACCTATAAATACCCCTGCAGGCGCAGCAGAGAGGGCATCCAGAGAAGATTAGGGTTTTTCTTTAGCTTTTTCTTAAAATTTTGCACGTTGTAATTTCGTTTTTAAGGCTTTGTGGAGAAGAAGGAGCTTGTATTTGGAGACGTACTTTCGAATAAAGGTTACTTTCTGTTGCATATTTAATTCTTGTCAATTTTTATTTCTTTTCTCTGTGTTTATTTGCTTCGGTTTTTATCTGCGATCTCTTGTTTTCTTTCTTCTTCTTTTCGTCTAATTAAAAAATAAAAAGAAAATAAAAAAAATTTAATTATAAAAAAATGATGTCTAACTAATTCTTTGTGTGATTTGCTGATCACTTAAGCAACCCTAGGGCAAGTTAGGATTTGAATCGATTGATGACCATTCTTTAGAAACCCTAGGTTTAATGATTATTGTTCTTGAAGATTAAACTGATAATTAGATTTCTTAATCTAGGTTGCACATTTAAAAGACATCTCATGACTTCATACTTAAGAATTAGGACAGCCTAAATTTAAGATTAATCTTTTCTTAAGCTGTACTTAGATGTTAGGATGAAACATTGTTTAGATTTTAATAATGTAACTTAGTTAGAATCTTGTATCGTCTTTTCTTACTTGAATCATTCTTAATAACCTATGATGAATCACATATATCTCAAGATGAAATTCAACATCCAAGACTTGCATGATGGGTTGTGGTAGTAGATCAGTAAAACCATACTTCTTTATTCATATACACTTCAAATCTAATCCTTTCTCTGTTTTATTCAAAGCATACAGAGGAATCGGCCGAAAAGCTTGCATCGCATCCTTCCCTGAGGATCACGACCCGCTTTGGCCCTTGCTACAGCGGATAGCATTGAGACTAAGAACTCTACAACTCATTCTTATTATTTACAAATTCTTAAATCTCAATCACTAATCCCCTCTGCGGTGATAAAAGGAGCAGGACATCATCCTATGCGCAATCCAACAGAGCTTCTGCGCTGGATCGTTTGGGCCCAACTGGGTCTGACTTGCGAGAATTCGTGATAAGCAAACGGAAGTCAGAATCTTTCCAAACTTCTTCCTCCTGTTGTCAACAAGTGGGATGTCAGTTGGTGACAGTCCACTCAGTCCATTGCTGGCTAGGACCAATCCCCGCCACTCCTCCAGGCCGACGATCAGTTTTTGATCGACTGTCGGTGCAGGCCCCGATGAAACATCGCAAAAGGAACATATCGCGAGATTTACCCTCTGCATCCGTTAACATGACCGGAAGAGGACGAGAGCTACACAGGGGTAGACGAGCATCCCATGACACTCCCTACGGCTCCCCAGATCTGGATTATAGCCCAGGCTTGGGCGAAGTCTTGGTACATGAAGAGGGTGTCTTCCGAAATACCAAATCTAGGGTTGCAATACCCTACAGTTATGAACAACCATCTTCTTCAACTGCAGTAGCCTCACCGGAACCAAAGAGAGGATCATTTCAGTGGTCTGATGCAGAGGATGAAGATCGTGGGTATACCTCTTCAGCGACAGTTAGCTCAGTGCGAACAGATAGAGCATCAGTAAACATGGCTGACAATGGTAATGACGACCTTCATCGGCGTTTGGAAGCTCAGGAGCAAACTTCCAAAACCCAGCAAGAAGCTCTGGACAACATTCAATAGATGCTCGCTCAGCTCCTCAATAACCGGAATAATAATGATACTGGAAGTAACCATGATGAGGAAGAACATCTTAGCAATGAACAGCTAAGGACGGAGAAGTCGAAGGAGGGTTCTTCTTTGGACGCTGAAGTCCTTAAGGGCATCCAAGCTCAAATTGCATCCCTAGCTCAGAGGGATGAATTAAAGAAAGTAGGGGCAGTCCGTCCTTACCCGCTGGAGTGGGATTCAGTACCATACCCGCCAAAGTTCAAACCACCAACGTTACATACGTACGATGGTAAGAGCTCGCCAAACCAGCACATCTACTATTTCCGGTCTCAGACCGGTAATGTTATAGACAATGATGCTATCATGGCTAGGCTGTTCATCGGCACCTTAAAGGGGGTAGCATTTGATTGGTTCTGAAGTCTCCCTCCGGGTTCCGTCAATTCCTGGATCGACCTGGAAACCTGATTCCTTTATCGTTTCTATGAGGATGATACCGAGGTAACCATGGACAAGCTCCTCTCCACCGTGCAGAAGAAGGGCGAATCTGTCCGAGACTACATTGAGCGGTTTAGGAACTTATCTTTGATGTGCCCAGCAGGGATGCCATTACCCATGCTCTTACAAACGTACAGGCACAACTTCTTAGACCAAGTAGAAGTTCGCATGGGGGCTGTCAAAGCCCATACCTGGAAAGAACTGGTCGAACAAGCTGTGATAGCCGAAAAGTAGGCTAAAAAGTTCGAACCATCCACCCCTAAGGCAAATTGGGTATGAATAATAAAGGACGTGGCGACATAGCACAGTCTTCTCAAGCCAAAGGGAAAGAGACTATGTCCGTAGAATTGTCAAGGGATGTTCAATCGAAGGCCAAGAAGAGCGGCTTCAATAATCAGGAGTCTAAGTTTCCTCCGAAACAGTACTCCTTTAAAGACGATCAGGTGGTCACAATATTCCATTTACTCCACAAAGGGAATAAAATGAAGCTGCCGGATGCTCGACGTCCTAGTGAAATAGGACGCACGAACGATCCCAATATTGTCTCTACCATAAGATGATTCACCATCCTACCGACAAGTGCTTTATCCTCAAGGACAGAATTCAAGCTTTGATAGACGCCGGAGTCTTGAAACTAAAGTCAGAACAAAAGAAAGTCACTGCAAATATGGTGACCCTCGAGTTCGGCAAAACCCCAAAGGTCACAGTTCCTGACAGGACTTATCCAGTCCCTGCGCCACAGCTGGAAGTCAAACATCCTACAACTAAAACTCAGGATAATAAGGGTCTTGTTCCCTTGACACTGGAGACAGGGGAAATCATGTGGATACACCCAGACCTTGTCCAAGACGAACAATGGGATTCAAAGAAGTCCAAGTCGAAGGGAAAATCTTGCAATGTCATCTCCATCTTGCCAGACGATGACAATCTTACATCAGCTTCTCCCAGCGATTCTGAAGGGGAAAAGCACGCTTGCACGACGCAGGCTGATGTACCTCAGCCGACGGGTAATCGATCCGAAAAATCATAATTAAAACAGTATGAGAAAGCTACTGACGAGACACAACAGCAAACGACGTCAGTACAAGTACCAGCACCTGCTTCGGTTCCAACTAAGGGAAGGAGAAGCCTAAGGAAGTCCGGTTCGACCATGTCCTGAAGAAGCCTTCAGGCCCAGGGCTTCGCACGCCCTTTCGTTTTGACATATTGGCCTAGCTGGCTAATATCCCGGCTCGTATTACAATACACGAGCTCCTTCGTCTCTCAAAAGAGACAAGAGAAGCGCTCAGAAATGCGCTGGCTGATTCAGAATCATTCCTGACATATATGACAGAGATCCCTAAAGATGACGCTCAGTCCTCTTGCCCTGAATGCCATCATGTACAATCGAGGGTGCCCGCTATTACCTTCACAGCGGAAGATATGCTTCTCAAAGACAACAAGCACGATCAACCTTTGTACTACACCGGATACATCGGTTCAACATGCATTGAAAGGGTACAGGTTAATCTGGGATATGCACTTAGCATCATCCCCAAAAGGCTCCTCTACTTCCTCGGTATACCACTATATTGGTTGTCCGCAACCACTACTACAATATACGGTTTCAATGCCGGGAGTAGTCATCCACTTGGAAAAATTCGACTCTGTTGCCGAATCGGGAGCCTGAAGTCAGAAGTGACGTGCTATGTCATTGACGCTGACACGTCATACAACTTGCTGCTAGGATGACCGTGGATCCATGCCAACTGGATCGTTCCCTCCACGCTGCACCAGTGCTTCAAATACGTTGAAGATGACGCGACAGTACGAACTGTTTTCGCTGAGAAGCAACCATTCAAAGGGGTGAAAAATTACTTCACTGATGCTCTCCTATATCAAGAGACCGGTGAAACATCCAAAGAATCATTACCGGATGATGATGATAGTGGCAATGAGGCGGATTCAGAATCTGAAGCAGACATGCCAGCCATTTTGACTAACAAACCGATTATAGCATGTCTTAATAATCCCCAATGTAACACTCCTTCTGAAGATGAGGGCAAATGGGTAATTAATGATAATATTTCCTTTGATTATCCTGTGAGTGTTGGGTTGTTTAAATCCATTACGGATAGCTCTCTGCACACGCCTTTACATAGACCAAGTGCATCCGGCACACCCATGGAATCTGTAGAAGGGGCCGTTTTAGTGATCCCTCCATCCAAAGAAGGTCAGTTACCAATAATATTTGGTAGAGCCCAACCACGAGGGTCCACAGCCATGGATTCAAGTTCAGACTCAGACGCCCCACAAATTTTCCATTACGCGCGATCAGCGCGCCATATGATGAAGAAAATGGGGTACAACCTAAAGCGTAGAGAGGGCCTGAATTTCAGAAAAGGAAGGCGTAGTTTGCTGCCTAACTTTGTGCCAAAAGGGAAGCCTACAAATTACTATGATAACACACGCAGGGGGTTGGGATACGTTACGCCCACACCGCCAGCAACGGTTCAATTCAAGGATGACGAACCAATTCCATCACATTCTGCCTCTTCTTCAGAGTGGGACTCAGATGTCAGTGTAGGAATGATGTTCGAGAATCTCACCGTTAATATGACTTCAAGCAGTCAATTGGAGCCAGCGGAAGCTACTGATGAGGAACCATGGGCTCAGTAATTAGATCTCCAATGGGAAAAGCGATTCGAACTGCGCGAACCACCTACTGAAGACAAGGTGATGCAGGTCAACTTGGGTAGTCAAGATCACCCTAAACCCATCTTTATAAGTGAAAGCTTGTCACTTATGGAAAAGGAAGAATTAATAATACTCGTAAAGGAGTATATAGACGTCTTCGCATGGAACTACGAAGACATGCCCGGACTTGATCCACAAGTAGCCATGCATCGTCTAAATATCAAACCTGACGTCAAGCCAGTCAAGCAGCAACAACGTCGGTTTTGCCCGAACATTATGAAGGCTATTGAAGTCGAAGTTCATAAGCTCATTGCATGTGGCTTCATACGGGAGGAATAGAATCCAGATTGGGTTGCTAATATCGTTCCCGTCCTCAAGAAGAATGGGAAAATACGGATCTGCATCGACTACCGTGATCTCAATACAGCCTGTCCTAAAGACGAATTCCCACTGCCCATCACCGATGTCATGATTGACAATACCTATGGATTT
Organism: Agave tequilana; assembly: GCA_038442645.1. Taxonomy (NCBI): domain Eukaryota; kingdom Viridiplantae; phylum Streptophyta; class Magnoliopsida; order Asparagales; family Asparagaceae; genus Agave; species Agave tequilana. Next base: position 27,884 of record JAVJIF010017587.1, read on the forward strand.
GAAAGAATGTCTTTCATGGACGGATTTTCAGGGTACAATCAGATTAAGATGTATCCCGATGACGAGAAGCATACTTCGTTCCGAACACCATTGGGGGTATACTGCTACACTGTGATGCCCTTCGGGCTAAAGAACGCCGGAGCAACCTATCAGCTAGCAATGAGTACAATCTTCCGCGATCATCTCCGAAAAACGGTAGAATGCTATGTCGACGACATTGCTGTCAAAAGTCGCAATAAGAATGACCATCTTCGTGACTTGAGAACGATGTTCGACATAATGCGGGCTTATCAACTGAAAATGAATCTGACAAAATCCTTCTTGGGAGTTTTGAGTGGCAAGTTCCTAGGATTTATTGTTACATCAAAGGGGATTCATCTTGACCTAGACAAAGTCAAAGTCATTCAGAGCATGCAGCCACCGAGGAATCTCAAAGAGCTTAGAGGCTTGCAAGGTAAACTGGCTTATATTAGAAGATTCATCGCAAATCTCTCAGGCCGCTGTCAACCGTTCACCCGACTCATGAAAACGGGTGCTTCCTTTGTATGGGATCAAGCTTGTCAGGAAGCTTATGAGGATATCAAGAGATATCTCACAAAACCTCCAGTCTTAGTGGCTCCCACATCAGGGAAACCATTCTTGCTTTATGTGAAAGCTATGGACCATTCTCTTGGTGCCCAGCTTGGTCAAAAAGACGACAATGGTCACGAACATGCCATTTATTATCTGAGCAGGACTCTGATAGGGGCAGAATCTCGCTATAATCCTATTGAGAAGGAGTGCTTAGCTCTTGTTTTTTCCGTCCAGAAGACACGACATTATTTGGTCGGCCAAACCATACATGTCATCTCTAGAGTGAATCCTTTGCGTCTTCTTATGACGAAGCCAGGATCATTGAGTTCAAGATTAACTAAATGGGTGCTTCTTTTGTCTCAATACGACATGATCTTTATCCCTCAAAAGGCGGTTAAAGGCCAGGCACTTGCAGAGTTCTTGGCTGCTCATCCAGTTCCGGAAAACTCAAAACTTCACGAAGATATTCCGGATGAAGTCTTCGAGTCCAATGTAACCTCAGAGGATGAAGTTTGGCAGATGTTCTTCGATGGAGCATCACGAATAGGCCCTAAAGGCAGGATCATTGCCGGCGTGGGGTTGTGTTTATCTCTCTACAGAATCATGTCCTTCCTAGAGCATTTTCTCTGACGGAATCATGCTCCAACAATATAGCAGAATATAATGCTCTACTCATTGGTCTTCAGCTCACTCACGGAATGGGGTTACGCTACCTTGAAGCTTACGGCGATTCAAAACTGATTATAAATCAGGTTAAAGGCGAATATGAGGTCCGCCATGAGGATTTGGTCCCTTATTATCACACGGTCATCAAATTGGCTAATATGTTTGATGGTTTCTACATCGGGCACGTGTCTCGATCTCAGAATACTAAGGTGGATGCTCTTGCTGCATTAGCAACAACACTAGCCTTGCCAGTCGACACCGAGTATCACCTTACAGTGGCGACTCGACACCTGATCTGCTCTAAACATATGTTAAGAACCAGAGAGGTCTATAATATCTCGACTGATATTGAGCCGAGGGATTGGTGATTTCCTTTCATCGACTATGCTCTACATGGTCTGTTACCAGACGATCCTAAAGAAGCGGCATCTATCAGACGAAGGTCTTTCCGTTTTTACTATGATCCAACTCTAAAGACACTTTACCGTTATTCATATGACGGTGTCCTCCTCCGTTGCCTTTCTAATTCAGAGGCGCAGGAAGTGCTTAAAGAAGCACACGACGGCATATGCGGAGCTCATCAGCCAGGTCCAAAACTTAAAAACAGATTGCATAGGCTTTGATATTATTGGCCAACCATGATAGCCGATGCCATCCAATATGCACGAAGGTGTAAAGCATGCCAAATTCATGCGGACTTCATACACCAGCCTCCGGAGTTGCTCCATCCAACTGTTGCTTCATGGCCATTTGAAGCATGGGGAATCGATGTCATAGGGCCAATCAGCCCCTCTTCGACAAAAGGAGACCAGTTTATCCTAGCAATAACCGATTACTTTTCAAAGTGGGCAGAAGCTATACCACTTGTTAAAGTCAAAACTTCCAACGTGATTAATTTCATCAAACACCACGTCATCCATCGGTTTGGTGTCCCTAGGCGAATCATCCATGATAACAGTCCCCAATTCATAAGCCAGGTATTCTATCGATTCTGCGATAAATACCAAACTCAGAATGTGGCTTCAACTGCCTATAATCCCGCCGCTAATGGTTTGGCAGAAGCATTCAACAAGACGATCATCAAGTTGCTCAAAAAGTTCATCTCCTTGAATAAGCGAGATTGGGACGAAAAGCTTGATGAATGTCTTTGGGCCTACCAAACCATGGTTCGGACCCCGACAGGCAATACGTCTTTTTTCCTAGTGTACGGGTGTGAAGCAGTCATACCGTTAGAAATTCAGATGCCTTCACTGTGAGTCGCTTTAATGACTAAGATCACATCAGAGGACAATGATCAGTTGCGTCTTCAAGAGCTAGAAGCCTTAGATGAGAGGCGGTTACAAGCTCAGCAGCACATCGAGTTGTATCAAGCTTGGATCTTAAAAGCCTTCAATAAGAAGGTCAAACAAAGAGTCTTCCAGAAAGGAGATTTGGTTTTAGCCGTCAGACGACCAATGATCATGACGCACAAAACCAAAGGCAAATTTCAGCCTAAATGGGAAGGACCGTTTGTAATAGAAACAGTCTATTCAAACGGAGCATATCGCCTTATGACTTCACATGGTGATCTACTCATGATGTCGATCAATGGCAAGTTCTTAAAGAAGTATTATCCTTGATTAAGGATCCTTCTTATGATCAAGTTAACACTACACCTCTGATCAGGACCGTCAAATCCAAGGAACGCAGAAAGAGTCCTCTCTCTTCCTCCAAACGAGATCATACAACCATAAAACGGTAGGAATCTGGTCATATACTGGTTGTCCCAAAGGAGAATCAAGGTTACACATGCGCTAACAAATGATCCAACACCTTTAACGGTTAAGGATAGAGGGAAATGTTGACCTTTAAGCCCAACATAAGTCCTCCAAAACTCATCATGCTGAGGGGAATAGCATGGCTAGCCCGACTCAAACGGTAGTTAGTAAAGGCATATCAAACCCGTTGACAGCTGAGGATTTGCTAAAAATCCTAAGGGACCTGTTCCCATTTGATTACCTCTCCAAAATCACTTACCAATTCTCATCCATAGAATGGTAAGACCACATATAAAGATCTTTCCATCCATTTCGCTGTTACGTTAACACTAAACCTATGACAGTTATTTCCTCGTTTCTCCCTGCAAGAACGAGACCCTTTCATGCTATGTTTAACAGTATACCTCTGGCATCCCTTTCGCTGTTAAGTTAACATTAAACCAATGACAGTGATTTTCTCGTTTCTCTGTGCGAGAACGAGACCCTTTCATGCTATGTTTAACACTATACCTCTGGCATCCATTTCGCTGTTACGTTAACACTAAACCTATGACAGTGATTTCCTCGTTTCTCCCTACGAGAACGAGACCCTTTCATGCTATGTTTAACAGTATACCTCTGGCATCCATTTCACTGTTACGTTAACATTCAACCTATGACAGTGATTTTCTCGTTTCTCCCTGCGAGAACGAGACCCCTTCATGCTATGTTTAACAGTATACCTCTGGCATCCATTTCGCTGTTACGTTAACATTAAACCTATGACAGTGATTTTCTCGTTTCTCTCTGCGAGAACGAGACCCTTTCATGCTATGTTTAACAGTATACCTCTGGCATCCATTTCACTGTTACATTAACATTAAACCTATGACAGTGATCTCCTCGTTTCTCTCTGCGAGAACGAAACCCTTTTCATGCTATGTTTAACCTTATACCTCTAGCATCCATTTCGCTGTTACGTTAACACTAAACCTATGACAGTGATTTCCTCGTTTCTCCCTACGAGAACGAGACCTTTTTCATGCTATGTTTAACAGTATACCTCTGGCATCCATTTCGCTGTTACGTTAACACTAAACCTATGACTGTGATTTTCTCGTTTCTCCCTGCGAGAACGAGACCCTTTCGTGCTATGTTTAACAGTATACCTCTGGCATCCATTTCGCTGTTACGTTAACATTAAACTTATGACAGTGATCTCCTCGTTTCTCTCTGCGAGAACGAAACCCTTTTCATGCTATGTTTAACACTATACCTCTGACAATTCCTTCGAAATTCCCTCCAAAATTTGAGCTTGGTGGCTTCTCAATCGGTTATGTCATTGCGACCTCTGAACCGGCAGATAGCCAAGTCTCATCATTCAGTCCGACAAGGACTATTTCTTTGTCATTATATGACAAAATTTGAGCTTGGTGGCTTCTCAATCGGTTACGTCATTTCGACCTCTGAACCGGCAGATAGCCAAGTCTCATCTTTCAGTCCGACAAAGGACTATTTTGAGCTTGGTGGCTTCTCAATCGGTTACGTCATTTCGACCTCTGAACCGGCAGATAGCCAAGTCTCATCTTTCAGTCGGACAAGGACTATTTTGAGCTTGGTGGCTTCTCAATTGGTTATGTCATTGCGACCTCTGAACCGGCAGATAGCCAAGTCTCATCTTTCAGTCCGGCAAGGACTACTTCGAGCTTGATGGCTTCTCAATCGGTTATGTCATTGCGACCTCTGAACCGGCAGATAGCCAAGTCTCATCTTTTAGTCCCATAAGGACTATTTTCTCAAAGGGATGCGATACAACTTGAAAGCGAGAATTCAGAAGATGGAATAAGTTGAAAATGCAGCAGGGGAGTCAAAATAAAATCATTCTTTATTGGTTCCAAAAGGGGGGTTACATGAATGCACAGATTATAAGTTACAATGGTGCTTCATAAGACTTGATTCATCCTTCAAGAGTGGCCAGCCTTGTCTTTCTCTCTTCAGCAGCCCTGATAAGCGCCTGTGACCTCAACTCAGTCTCATTAGAGCTCGCCGTCTGGGCCAAGCGAGCTTCAACTTCAACCAAGGTTGCCGTCTGAGCTAACTCTTGCCGCAAAAGTTCATCATTCTGAGCCTTAAGCTGCTCAAGCCGGGCAGTCTCTTCAAGACGCACTGGTTCAGCCTTAGACAGAAGAAGATTGGCCTTCCAGATCATTTCCTTGGCCTTTTCAATTTTAACCTCAGCGTCAAGAAGAGCACTGCTAGAAGCGTCTATGCCATCCCCGAGCTCTACTTTCCTTGTCTCCAAGGATTTCAAATCAGAAGAAATGGCCTTAGCGGCTTCCTGAGCGGCAAGATGAGCTTCATGCATTTGAGCAACAAGGTGCGCAAGCTGCTCGTTAATCGAAGACTCCAGGTCTGAATGGCTAAGACGGCGCCATTCGTCACATCCCTCTCAAGTTGGTCCACCAGAAGTTCCGATGCAGCGGCCTGGTCATCCCCTCCAAAGTCTCGGATACTGTCAATGCTTCGGGAGAGGACCACCTTTAAAGCAGAGAATGAGGTAGTCGAGCCTTTCAAGATCAAAGCAATGGATCGCTTTAAGCTCTTATAAAAGCTATCGACTAACTCAGCCACAAATTCATTCTCGGCCTCAATCACTCCTGGCAGACGAGCAGCCCCTGAAGAAATAGTTTCCACTGCTTTATCGACACTACTGTGGAAGGAATAGTAGAAGCACTGGCTGCAGCAACATGAGAGGTCGTCGGTGATCTCGGATGAGTCCTCATTGAAACCAGTACACTAGCCACACCGAGGTCGGACTAGTGACTATTTCCGGGAGAGCGGGCTCAACACCAGTGTTGGAGAAGTAGGACTGGTAATCACCTTCAGCTCCGCACCTGGCAAGATAGGTGGCGCTGGCGAAATCGATGGCATCTCACTCACCGATATAGTTGGAAGCGAGGTTGGTCCCAGGACTACCGTCCCCTCAATTTTAGTTCCTCTGGTTGGTTCAGGCTGATAAGAGGGCAGGTCGCCATACAAAGCATCCAACTCAGCAGCATCCGCCGCGATCGAAGTACTTACTTCACCCCTGGATCCCTCAGGAAGATTGGTTGGCTCTCTTGAAGTCGATGCACCCAGAGGCAGAACACCTGCAACAAGACTTTGTTTAGGCAAGGCATAACAAATAGCAAGAGTTAAAAGGTCAAAACAGTACCAAAAGTTGATGTCGCCTCAATCGTCTTGACGGCTGCATCAGTCCCTGCGGGCTCCATTGGAAAATCTTTGGCGGAATCAATATGAATGGCCGGCCCACCTTCACTTGTCGAACCCTCCGTGGTCCACCCAAAGGAGCTAGAAGCTACGGGACTTCCTTTCGAAGTCCCAGGGCCCGAAGGACCTACATCAGCCGCATCATCTCCGGACTCTTCTGAGACGGCGAAATAGCCAGCCTCATCGCCCTCCTTATAAGTAAACAAGGGATCATAATGCTCCCCTTGTTCTCCGATAGCTTCAGCTCTCGGGCTTTTCACTGCCTCAGTTCCTGAATCATAAAGTAAATAATGAGCTGTCTGGAACACATTAGAAGTATATTACAAGAATGAAGCTGATTCTACCCGGGTCCAGAGCGGCTTTACCAATAGTCGGTTTAGGAACCGACAATTTAGTTACTAATGGGGCAGGAGGAGGAGGTGCTGCAGATAATTCGCCCTCTGCAACAACCGTAGGAGCGTAGTGACGAGGCTTGTTCACTACCCTCTTCCTACGAGATCCACCCTCTCGTTTTCGTTTGAAGTGGACGTCGGGATCTTCTTCCTCCACTTCTTCAACGTCGACCTGTTCTACGGGGGCCGTGCCTACCCCGCCAGAAGCAGCTGCTGGAGTCTCAGCACCTGTATTCGCTTCGAAATGAGGACTTCCTGCATCCGAGACTTCACTATCATCAACAGCAATGAATTCCCCGAGGCCTGGAGCGCGGACCCTTTTACCCTCGCCCTTCTCGGTGACCTTTCGCTTCAGTCGCTGAGAGATTAACTTCACACCAGAGGAATTAATAGAAAATCCAATGGGTGTGGAGTTCAAAGTTTTATACCACTGGCAGAATTCCAGGGTCATCAAAAGGTTTGGAGTCCTTAGCGGCATGCACAACCGCGCCTCGGTACAGCCAGCAATGAAGAACCGCCAGGCACGAGCTCCATCGATGAGACTCCCCATGAAGGCCAAACTACTGTTTGGATTGCCTACATACAGTTGGTCATACCCAAACTGGCGGGCAAACCGACTCGGAACATAGGGCTCCAGGTAACAGGTGTCCCCACTTCTATACAACAAGTGTGATGGCCGAATGCTAACCAGCCACTCGAAGATTCCCCGACTCAATGACGTCTGCCCTTCTCCCACATCCTTGAATTCTTCACCATAACCCGCATCGCGAATGTAGGGGAAGCATCGGAAAAGGCTATAGACGTCATGACGGCACAGCAGCTTACGGACCGTAGCCACATAAGTCTTCAACCATGAACATCCCTCGAATCGATGGAGAAGCGTCGTTCGAACACCTTCTGGGGGTTCCTCTCTGGCTTGGATCATGGAAGGATAGTGAAGGACGAACCACGCCATCAAGTAAGTATATGGCAGACCTATTCTAGGGTTTGGTCCGTCGCAGGGCAAAATCGTCCCCTTTCCCCGCTTCGTCGTTGGTGACCTACAGAAAGCCTCTGTCAATGCGCGAAGGCCTCTCTGAATACAGCACACCATGACTGGAAGGAGCCCAAGGAACGACCATGGACTAGACGAACGGCAGGCAACAAGACAATCGGATGAATGACATCGCCAGACGAAGATGGCACCACACATCTCTTCAACCAGACCGTTAAGAAGCCAGCTAGAAGTGCCTTCCGGGACGTCGGTCGACGAGCCTGGTGGTGGAAACTCCTAAGAATATCGCCTTTCTCATAGGGGCCGTCATCTTCTTCCAGAATTAGATCCCCTTGAGAATGCTCTTGCATCTGGCGAAAGATGTCTTCATCAGCAACTCCACAATGAGCCGCTTCAGGAGTATTTTTCATGTCAGGGAACAAATAATTTCCCCAGCCCTTCAAACTGCATGAAGTTCCTTTGTGGCTCCCATGCATACTAGAGCAAATGTAGAGGTGGCACATCAATTCCCGGTAGGTTTCAAGCAAAGCGGTCTCCTGCTTCTCCAAAATTGCCAATTCCGCCTCACACGGGAAATATTCTTCGTACGGGAGAGATCCCAAAGGTAGAGCAGAGACTTCCCACATCTCGTGCAGAGCCATACACAATTCGCCAATAGGGGTGAAGAAGGTCCCTGTAGCCGGGCAGTATAACTCAAAGATGGCGTAAAAATTCGCTACGCTCATCTGAATGCCATAACAGGTCGCCCTGATGGCCTCATAAAGCCCCAACCTCTCCAGATCCTCCTCAAAATGAGCAAGGACGTATAGGGTCAAGTCCCTCCACCATGCCTTGGGAGGGTTAATCCACCCTGGAGTCCTGAAATCAGTGGCTGGATAGTTGCCACGAACCTTGAAGAATTGATTTCCAAAAGTCTGAGCCACCGCAAGATTTTCTCCCACTGGGATGTCTGGGAGTACATTCCCAGGGTGGAGACCCATTATGCAGCGAGGAGGCCCCGCTCTTGTGTAACCGGGTGAGGGAATTATCAACTTCCCTACGTGAACGGATTCAGTAGTCCGACTCACTTGCCACTGCATCTTCCGAGCCCTCGTCACGCATTGAAAGAAGGACAAGGTAAAATGCCACTTGCTAGATGGGAGATAGAACTTCTCACCATCCAATTTGAAAATCCACTGCCCCTCTCTGGCTAGCAGCTGGCGATCATTATCTGGCGCTGCATCTCCAAACATGAAGCCAGGCTTCCGATAGATTCTTCGGTCAGAATCTTCAAGGGGAGCAGTAGTTAAGATGCTCCTCATGGTGCGTTGATCCCCACCATGAATAAGTATATCCCGAGCAGGAGAGCTTCACTCGCTGAACAGCGAAGCTTGCCCTTGAAACTGCAGGCTGACGTTGCCATCTAGCCCCCTGGCTGTGCCAAAGAGACTGTTCAGAGGACCAGGAGTGTAGTGCACTGCAAGAACAAAGAAAAAACTATGATTAGTTCATCAGCCAAACAAAGGCTAAAACAAGAATGCAACTTTTGTTAAGGCATAGCCTAATGATAGTTTCGCCCTGAAGCTTAGCTTCGCAGCTGCAGTGTAACTCTGCACTCCACATGAAGGCAGGATGTAGGAAAATGTCAAAGTATTAGCTTCGCTCTGGAAGCTTGACCTCGAACAACAGGACGCAACAAAGCCCCAGAGGCTAACTTCGTCAGAAGGGTACTGCTGCCTAAAAATTATTTTAAGGGCACTAAGGTCCTTTTCAGTCACACTCCAAAGGCTAGCTTCGCACCCTATCATTCAATAGGATGTGAACTGCCTAAGGGATAACTTCGCCTGGAAGCTTAAAGAAGGGACCCTTCAGTTTTAAGATTCCCAGTCAAGAAAGCAAAGGAAATTCAGGGAATTGAACTCCCTAAGATCACGAGATCATGATTGATCGTCCTGGGTTCATCGGAAGATAGCCAGAAATCGGCTTTAAGAGAGAGATGAAAATCTCTAATCAAAAGGGAAAAGATCCCTACCGCGATCGGTCGTTCGATGACCGGAGGAGAAGAAGGACCCTCCGTCATAGAGGTTGCGACCTCTTTTCCTGCTCGTCTCTTGGGAGCCATTGAAGAACTGAAAAGGTTCTTGAATTCTTGAACGAAGAAGAAGAGGAAGAAGAGAGAAGTTCTCTGAAAATTCAAAGAGAAGTGTCTTCTCTTTCAAAGCCCGATCAGGCTTTTATAGGCTGATGATTGCCTAAACGACGCCTCGAAAAGAGCACAGGCTGTTGTTTCAAATTAATTTGAAACGGCGCCTAAAGCACCTTCCCGAGAAGCGCTGATTCAGCCCCACTAAGGGCTAACTCCGTCGTGAGTCTAATGTTGACTTAGCGCGACGCTTGGATAACTTCGCTGAGAAGCATGCCTTAGCTCCGCTAAAAGCACAGCCCGAGCTTTGCAGAGAATTCATGCTAGCTTCGCTGGAAGCTCGTTCCTGGTTCAGATTGGATCCTGTCTTTAACTTCGCATGAAGTTTAGCTCTGCCGGTCCACTTCAAATGGAAAAGAAGGAGAAGCAAATCAGATAAGCAGAAACTGAACTTTTATTGATTTAAAAGGGAAGGCACATTGATACTACTACATCAAAGTTGTGTTTCGTACAACAGAATCATTTGCTCAAAAGGCATACAAGTAGTCCTATCTACTTCCAAGCCTAACCAACTGGACACGAAAGGCCTTCCTCCTGCACAAGGCTGTAATCCTTCGCATAATGGCAGACTTTGCCATCAAGGAGCTGGATCTCCTTTGATGAAAATTGGCAAAGGACCGGTTGCCACCAGAAGGCTGGATCTTCTTTGATGAAAATTGGCAAAGGAAGGATCCGAGACCTTACAGGTGACGTCCGCTTTCCCAAAGTGGATCATCTCGGATAAGCGACTACCAGCCCCGCCTCGAAGTGGATCATCTCGGATAAGCGACTGCCAACCTCTTCTGGGAACACACATCAGCTGCCCCAGTTGTTCCTCCTGCTTAGGATTTAAAGTTTCAATTGGAAAAGCAAGAGGCAACTTTCTAGTCTCTTTCATCAAGTCAAAAGACTGGCAAACATAGCTCTCTGCAATGCAAACTGAAACAAGTTAGTAGCAAGTCAAAGGAAAAGCTGCAAAAGTGAAATGCTAAGTCAAATTCTTTGGGGCGAAGCAATTTATATCCGATTCAGTTGCAATTTAAGGATGGATTTCAGTTTCAGTTAAGCAGAGGATAGCCTCGTCTGCACAGTGATGATGGGCTAGCTCAGCATAAGCCAAGTCCTAGCCTCGCCTATATGGCTAAGCCAGACTGACTCGACCTATATGGCAAGACTGGCTAAACTTTGAAGAGACTAAGTCCCAAGTCTTGCCTATGTGGCGAACTTAGCAGGCAAGCATGCAGTGATCTTTCTTTGATCAAGTCAAAATGATAGCTTCGTCAGGAAGCTGGGAAACAGGGCTGAAGTCCTTCTCTGCAGATCAGTCAGATGTAAAATGAAGAACAAGGTAAATCAATCCCTGAGGTAGCTGATAAAGCTAGATTAAGGGAGATAAACTCCCTAAAGTCATTAGTTCATTGGTAAAGTCTCTGGATGACCGAGACTCACCAGTTCTTGGCCGGTTAATGACCAGAGTGGGCGCCCTCACTATTTCAGAAATCTGAGTATATTTCTCTGAACAACCAGGAGAAGTCATGAACAGATTGCTTCTCTGCAGAGAATTTCAAGTGTCCTATTTATAGGCCTCATGGTCTGATCGCACCACTGCTGCTTCAAGCATAGAAGCGCGAGCGAATTTAAGGCATTTACTGAGCCTTGAGAAAGGGAATAGTTTCCCTCGGAAATGCACGAGGAAGGAATGATCTCCCTCGTTAATGCAAGAGAAGTTATTTCAACTTCGGGAAAGAAAATAATCCTTCTCGTAATTAGCCCAAAGGCTATTGGCCTCGGGAAAGGAACGGCGTTCCAAGACCAATTTGAAGCGAATCTACTCCGGGAGGCTCGGACGCGTAGCTACCCAAACGCGGAGCTACTCAGACGCAGAGCTACTCAGACGCGAAGCTACCCAGAATCGCGAATCTACACGATTCTTCGGCGAATTTATCCCAAAGCAGGATTAAAAGCGAAGCTGAACTCAACCACCATGGCGACGTTCGTACTTCACATACCACCGATCAAAGCAATTCAAAGTATTTCGAAGTCTGAACCAATCCATTGCAGACTTTCGAAAACTTTGAAGGGGGTCTTGTTGACACTTTAAAAAGACAAGATTCTTACTGGCCTGAACAATGTCTAAACTTGTTGACATTTACAAAAGACAAGTGACAGATAAGCTGACGACCAGTTCTGTGCCCATCTCCGAGGGACAAAGTAACAACTTGGACTCTACTGATCCAGTAAAGCAGACAGTGAGCCCAGATTGTCTTTGAACAGACCTAAGCAGGTCTAAGATGCTAAGTTAGCTCAACATTTAGCATCACATGAGCCCAAAGGGATAGCCTCGCCTGAGAGGCTAAGATTGCCCAACTTCGCCTTGAAGCCATTCACAGCTCCGTCAGGAAGCTAACTTACAGCTTCGCCTGAAGTACTCAGTTAACTCCGCAGAGAGTTAGCTTCGCTCGAAACCATACACGCAACCGCGCAGAAGGATGTTCTGTAGCTTCGTCACAGATGTTATCTAGCTCTGCTGAAGAGCTTTCTTCTGACTTCGCCAGATGCTCCTTCTAGCTTCGCTGTGAGCTCGAGCGGGTGCTCCGCTGCGGGTCCGTTATGGTCAACCTTTGACCAATTAAATCTCCAGATGAGATCAAATCTATTCAGGATCTAGATCAAATCCAATCAAGATCCAATCTGAGATCAAATTTGGCAGTTACTTGCCATAATCTCTTGACTCTCCTAAAATGAGTAAGAGGATCAAGGGAGATCTTTCAATTATATGGAAAGGATCAAAACAGATCAGGAGACCGATCTACCTGCTACTTCTAGCTTCGCGGAAGCTGATTCTAGCCTCGTAGCAAGGCTACTTTCCAGATTTAAATAGATTTGACTCAATCTGTTTCCAAATTTTCAAGGGACAATTATACCCTTGCTCTCCCTATAAATAGCCCACCAGAGGCACAAGGAGAGGGACCTTCACGAGAAGAGACGCAGAGCGCACACAAGAGGCGAGAGACTGAAAAATAGAGAGAGGCTAAACAGAGATCTATTCTCTTGCTTCCAAAATTTCAGAGAATTCAGAGAATTACTTCTCTAATCAGGGTGCTGATACCCTAATACCTTCCTTCCTTTTAAGGAATTTCTGAAACCAGGCGAGAAGGAATTCCCAAGTGGAGGCGGTTTTGAGAAGTAACAAGAGGGTTCTACCAACCTTCTGTTCTCTGATTCCCCGAACCAGGCGAGACGGGAATCCTATCGATCGCATCGTCAAAGGGACAAAGTGGTCGCGCGCTAACCAGACTCCTATCGGCACACTTCTCCAGAATCTCAGAGGAGATCTACTTGTAATCTTTTTAGAATACTTGTAATTTATCTCCTCGACACTTTTTTTTGTAAGTTTTCCCCTTTGCAAATCAATGGAAAACATCCACGAGGAGGAATGCGATGAAAGCTTTTCGGTGTTCCGTTTAATGACAAAGAATTGTGCTTGTTTTTTAATGGAAAAGAGAATGGAAAGAAGGAGATGATTAAAAGAGAAATTGCAACTTTGGAGAAGACTTTGGAGAAGGTGAAAATAAACTTTGAAAATTGTTTGGTTTGTTTTAAATATAAGAGGAGAAGATCTGGGCTAACTATCTTACTACTCAACTGTTCATTCTTCTATTGAAATCCTAAATGCCTCAACTTGATCATAGGCAAAACTTAAGATTGACTTTAGAAAGTTTGAAGTAAGGCACATAAGATGGTTGGAAGAGTTCACTCTTTTCTTTAAGAAATCGTTTTGAATCGGATGTTAAATCATCAAGCGCGAAGAAGCAAGTATGAAATAAAAACAGTTCAAGCAAAGTTCTTAAAAGAAGTACGAGTTTAAAAATCCAAACCCATCCTCATGTGCCTTCAAGAACACTTTCAAGAAGAAAGGCTTTAAGTAAGGCATGCAAATGATTCATTGGGTCTTTTTCATTAAAATCAGAAGAGAAGAAGAATTGAAGAGAGGTACAATAGTGAGCCCAGAAAACCGATCTAGCTACTCATAGAAAACAAAGAAGAAAGCAAGTAAATAATGCATGACATACCGTAATATGAGTGGAAGAAAATGTGGCTCGATTCTTGTATTGATGTCACTTCAATCTTCAAGTACAAGCACTCAATTCCTCTCTCACAAGTATTTGTACTGGACTACAAATTGAAAAACAAAAATACAACTTTTGTACTATCTAACAAAGAGCCTAAATCCTTAGAAAATAAACAAAAATTCTAATCCTAGTCTTCGCTCCTTTTTCCTCTGTTGAAACTGGTATTTATAGGAAAAAATCAGAGGGGGAGATCCCGGGAAGATTGGGGGAGCAAACGCTCCCCCAACTGACATAACAAGGCTGCGGAAACGCGGCTAGGGCCGCGTTTCCGCGGCCCTGGTGTGGCCATGTGGCCACACCCAATTGGTGGAATGCTCCGGTTTGGTGATTTGCCCATATCTTCTGCTTGTTTTCTCATTGCAGCTTCAGGATTTGATGAAACAGCCTTTGATTGTTGGCTTCAACCACTTGATTCAGGGAGGATTCTTCTCAATCGGTTTTCAACCTCTCTGATATGCCAAGATTTTGCCCTGATTCCTTGATTTCGAATTTATTCTGAATTAATTCAGAATTTGGTGGGCCTTTGGGCTTGTTTCTCTTTCCTTTCTTTTAGCAATTGGGCCTACATTAAACCAAGAAGAAGAAGACTTATTAATAGGATTTATTAGATAAAAAGTATGGTAAGGTGACAATGTATATGCAATATATGTGACTAATCAGTAGCTAAAAGCATTTACTCCCACATTGGATATGGGATTAAAGATTGAAGTGTTTAAATAGAGAAAAATGAGAACAAAGGGTGTGCTGATTGAAACTTGAGATTACAAAGAAAAAGTAAAAGTTAAAGTTCTCAGTCTCAATTCTATCCGCTGCAGCAAGGGCCAAAGCGGGTCGATCCACAGGGAAGGATGCGATGCAAGCTTTTCGGACGATTTCTCTGTATTCCTTAGAACAAAACAAAAGATAATGATTAGATTTGAAATATGTGATTGGAGATATGCAGTTTACTAATCTTCTACCACAACCCATAGTGTAAGTCTCGAAAATTGGATATCATCTTGAAATAAATAAAATCTATCCTAGGTTTATTAGAAGAGATTCAAGCAAGAAAAATGATATTAGAATCTAACTAGTTTGCACTACTAAAAATTCAACAAATGTTCATCCTAACTTCTAAGTACAGCATAAGAAAAGAGTTATCTTAAGCTTATGCTGTCAAAGTACTTAAGCATGAATTTATGAAGAATTATTTAGAGGTGTAACCTAGATTAGAAAAACTAACTACCAATTTAATCTTCAAGAAACCTGTCTTAAACCTAGGGTTTCTAAAAATGATTATCAATCCATCCAATTCCTAAACTACATTAGGGTTGTTTAAGAGATCAGCAAACCACACTTTGAAATTAGTTAAAATTTTGTTTTTTTATTTTCAACTTTTTTTTATTTTGGTTAATGTGAAGAATTATGAAAGATAGAAGAATAAGACAAATAAAAAGACCACAGCATAAAACAAAATTAAATGACAAGAATTTAAATGGCAAAAAAGGTAACCTTTATTTGAAATCACGTCCAAATACAATGCTCCTCTTCCTCCAAAATATGCTAAAAGCGAAACGAAGATTACAGAAATTTGAAAAGAGAAAAACTAAAGAAAACCCTAAGTTCTTGTCTCTGGATGCGCCCTCTCTGTTGCTCTACAGGGGTATTTATAGGAGATGGAAGAAGTAGAGTCCCGGTAAAACTCCTCCACGAAATCTGGTATCCTGTCTCATCCATCTGGCCGCGAAAACGCGGCTATGGCCGCGTTTCCACGGCCATAGATTGGCTTCTGGCCACGCGCTTTCGCGCGTGGCCTCCTCTGGTCCGTCCATCTGGGTATATCCTTTTGGATCTGGCATACCGACTCTTTATTTTGAAAATTCGGGATAACTTGGGAAGCAAGTTACCCTAAATCCAAATCTCTTTAAAACGAATTTTATCTTTGCACTCTCCTCCTTTTATCTTTATCCTTATCCTGCAAGAATTTAGGGTTGAGTAGAAGTCTATCCGTTCCCTCTTCTTTTAGTAATTGCAACTTTTGCACTTGGTAATTGCAACTTTTGCATTTGGTAATTGCAACTTTTGCACTTGGGCTTGGACATGGGCTTTTGGGCTTCATTTAGGCTTTTATAATTACTCAAGGCCTGCACACATTAAATAATAAAACTTTAGTAATAGTGCATAATTAAAAGAATAAATAGGAAACATGATAGTAAATGTAGTGATAAATATGCAATTTTTACTACCTATCACACCCCACACTTATCTTTTTGCTCGTCCTCGAGTAAAAATCAAAAAAATAAGAAAAGAAAAACTAATCTAGCTAACTCACTTTCGTAGGAATCACGGTTGCATTTAGCATGTGCAACAAGCCGTTAAACCTCTAGGTTACCCTAGAGGACGAGTGTTGTCTCGTGAGGGTTTTCAGCGGATTACACCCACAAAATCCATAAAAAGAAAAATATTTGAAATATGTTTGAAGAGACTAAGTAGTCTATAAGTTTTTAGGATCATCATTTTTATTCATTCTTAAACTTAGTCTTTATATAGTAAATTGTTATCCATTTTAGGTAAGGATCAAAATTGAATTTTTGTATAGTCTTTTTCGTTACCAAAAGTCATATGCATCCTTGTGAATCTTTACTAGGAATTCCTTAACTTGGACTCTCATGCCTCTTTATTATTATTTTTTTCTTTCTTTTTTTTTTTAATATGTATAACTCATCTAATTTTCTTTCATGTAAGCATGAAGGCTTCTTGAGGCCCTCATACCTAACTAATTGACTATTAGATGTGTTAGTACATATATAAGTAATATTTCTTAGTTTTCTTAGGCTTTCTAATCCACCCATGTAGCGAACTTAAAGTCGGTGGCTCCCAAACCGGTCGGTTTTAGGGCACCGGGTGAGAAAACACCCCGCGGACTTAAGGATTCGAGTGAACAAGGCCACAAAACTAAGGACTTTATTTATAAAATCACCTTTAGGCGTGAATAAAGATGCTTCTTGAGGCACATGTATCCAGCTTAATTAGTGAATTTTTTTATTTTAATTTTTTTTTTATATAAGGCACAAGAGTCTTTGTCTTAGAATCCTAGATGTGTAATTGTAGGTATGCACTTTTCATTAAGGTAAAAATCAAGACTAATTACTTATTCAATTTTTTTCCCTATACCTAAAAATTAAACAATTTATTTATTTTGACCAAGTTTTTAGAAATCCTAATCATGATTTTCCTAATTCTTAAGACTAACTTAGATTTCTTTCAAAAGATAAGTCAAAATATTGTCCTTTTTATAATAATTTTTTTTATATATATATTTTTGTTTTATATATATATTTTTTTAATGTTATGTTAGAACAAATAAAGAGAAAAAGAATTATATATTTTTTTAATGTTATGTTAGAACAAATAAAGAGAAAAAGAAAGAAAAAAAATTATTATTTTTTATATATTTTTTTATTTTTAAATTTTTTTTATTTTTACATTTTACCCTTCCCCCACACTTGTTTCATGCATTGTCCCTAATGTATGAATGAAATGCATGGATGCATGAATTAGAAGAAAGATAGAGTTACCGATACATTGGGTCAAAAAGACCCATGGCTGCATTTACTTCCGGTACTGATTCCAAAAATATTTTAAGACGTTGACCATTTACCTTGAATGTACTGCCATTTTTCGGGTCGTAGATCTCTATGGCTCCGTGTGGAAACACAGTCTTAACAATGAAGGGCCCTGTCCATCTTGATTTTAACTTGCCGGGAAAGAGATGAAGTCTAGAGTTATAGAGTAACACTTTTTGTCTTTGGACAAAAGTTTTTCTCGTGATGAACTTATCGTGAAAAACCTTAACCCTATCCTTCGCAATTTTCGCATTTTCATATGCTTCGTTCCTCAATTCCTCCAGTTCAGAAATTTGCAATTTTTGAAGCTCTCCGGCCTTATCTAGATCGAAATTCAGCTGCTTAATTGCCCATAAGGCTCGGTGCTCTAACTCAACAGGAAGGTGGCAAGCCTTTCCAAAGACTAGTCTATAGGGAGACATTCCTAGAATCGTTTTAAAGGCAGTCCTATATGCCCATAGGGCATCCACCAATTTGGTGGACCAGTCCTTCCTATTCTGATTCACAGTTTTTTCCAAGATAAGCTTGACTTGCCTATTGGAAACTTCTACCTGTCCACTGGTTTGAGGATGGTATGGTGTAGATAACTTGTGAGTTATGGCATATTTTCGCATAAGAGCTTCAAAAGTTCTATTGCAAAAATGTGTACCATTGTCACTAATTATGGCACGAGGGGTTCCAAAGCGCGAGAAGATGTTTTCTTTCAAGAATTTGACAACAACTTTGTTGTCATTTGTCTTGCAAGGGACGGCTTCAACCCATTTCGATACGTAATCTACAGCCAACAAGATGTATTGGTGCCCAAACGAATTAGGGAAGGGACCCATAAAATCAATGCCCCAAACATCAAAAAGTTTTACTTCTAGAATTGGATTTAGGGGCATCATATTTCGTTTAGAAATCCTTCCTATCATTTGACATCTTGTGCAAGTTTTGCAAAATTCGAATGCGTCTTTAAACAAAGTTGGCCAATAAAAGCCACTTTGTAGGATCTTTTCGGTAGTTTTGCGGGGATCAAAGTGTCCACCACAAGCAAATTCAAAACAAAAGGCTAGAACGCTTCTAGTTTCCTCATCGGGGACACATCTCCTAATAATTTGGTCGCTACAATACTTGAAAAGGTAAGGATCTTCCCATATGTAATACCGAACTTGAGACAAGAATCGGTATCTATCCTGTTTTGACCAATTAGGTGGTGTTTGGTTTGTGACTAAATAATTTACTATGTCGGCAAACCATGATTCCTTAGAGATGGCTAGAAGTTGTTCATCGGGAAAATTGTCATTGATGGACAGTTCGTCAGAAGGTGCATTTGGCACACGAGAGAGATGGTCAGCGACGACATTTTCAACACCAATTTTATCTCGAATTTTGAGATCAAATTCTTAAAGGAGGAGGATCCAACGAATGAGTCGGGCCTTCGCATCCTTTTTTAGCATTAGGTATCGAAGTACAGAATGGTCGGTGAAAATCGTGGTCTTGGTCCCAAGTAGGTATGGGCGGAATTTCTCCAAAGCGAACACTACTGCCAAGAATTCTTTCTCGGTTGTAGTATAGTTCATTTGGGCGTCATTGAGTGTCCTACTTGAATAATAGATCACGCATTGCTTGTTATCCTTGCATTGTCCTAAGACAGCGGCTATCGCAAAATCTGAGGCATCGTACATGATCTCAAAAGGGTTAGACCAGTCCGGAGGTGAGATGATAGGTGCAGAGATGAGTTTCAAGTTCAACTTCTCCCACGCGTTATTACACATATCGTCAAAGATGAAGGGCACGTCTTTAGCTAGGAGGTTTGTAAGGGGTCTAGCAATTTTGCTAAAATCCTTAATGAACCTACGGTAAAACCCAGCGTGTCCTAAGAAAGAACGAATGTCCTTCACGCATCGTGGAATTGGAAATTTGGCTATAATCTCCACCTTAGCCTTGTCTACTTTGATCCCTTTCCTAGATATCTCATGACCTAGGACAATCCCATGCTGCACCATAAAGTGGCACTTTTCCCAATTTAGGGTCAAGTTCTTTTCGGTGCACCTATTCAGCACTAGCTCCAAGTGATGGAGACATTGGTCAAATGAATTTCCATAGACGGAGAAGTCATCCATGAAAATCTCTAAGAAGCGCTCGACCATATCAGAAAAAAGGCTTAACATACAACGTTGGAATGTGGCGGGGGCATTACATAGGCCGAAAGGCATTCGACGATAGGCAAATGTCCCAAATGGGCATGTGAACGTTGTCTTTTCTTGATCCTCCGGGGCTATTGGGATTTGGTTATACCCTGAGTAACCGTCCAAGAAACAGTAATACTCATGGCCGGCTAATCGTTCCAGCATTTGGTCGATAAATGGGAGGGAAAAATGATCTTTCCTAGTGGCGGCGTTCAACTTGCGATAGTCTATGCATACTCGAACTTTGGTAGGCAGTCGTGTTTGCACTAACTCATGCTTGTCTTTTTCTACCACAGTAAAGCTGGACTTCTTAGGGACCACATGCATTGGGCTAACCCATTCGCTATTGAAAATGGGATAAATGATCCCATTATCTAACAGTTTCACTATTTCAGCTTGTACAGCCTCTTGCATGAGCGGGTTTAGCCTACGCTGTGGATCCCTCTTCGGTTTAACCCCTTCCTCTAGATGGATTCTATGCTGGACTATCTTAGGGCTCAGTCCCTTGATATCTGCCATGGTCCAACCATTGGCTTCCCTATGTCTCCTAAGGGTTGCCAGTAGGTCTTCCTCTTGCCTGTTAGTCAAATTGGAGGCAATTATGACTGGTAACATCTCTTGTTCACCAAGGTAGGCGTACTTAAGATGTTTAGGCAAGGTCTTTAACTCCAAAGAAGGAGGTGGCTCGATGTGTGGAGGTGTTAAGCTTGAATTTTCCATCTCTATAGAACTTGGATTTGCTGCCCATTCAATCTCATCAAGGTTGAGATCACTTGATCCTAACTCATCCTCTTCCTTTGACTCTAGTGTGATCTCCTCGTTGTGCTCACTAGTCATGTTTTCAATGAAGTTAACCTCAAAGGGTTGGTCGGTCATGTCGTAGGGATGCTTACCTAAGTTGAAAACATTGACTTCCTTGGTCATATCCCCAAAAGTCAATCTCATGGATCCGTTTCTACAATTGATGATTGCATTAGCGGTTGCTAGGAACGGGCGACCTAAGATGACGGGCATTTGAGACCTAGGATTAGACACAGGTTGTGTCTCTAAAACAATGAAATCGACTGGGTAAATGAATTCTCCCACCCGTATGAGGACATCATTGATCTCTCCTTTAGGAACTTTAATTGATCGATCAGCCATTGAATTGTAACTTGGGTTGGGTTGAGTTCACCTAATCCAAGTTGTTGATATACGGAGAAAGGAAGCAAATTAATGCTAGCTCCTAAATCGAGGAGTGCTCGATTGATTTCAGCTCGACCTATTGTGCAAGAAATGGTGGGGCAACCAGGGTCCTTGTACTTGACTGGGATCTGGTTGGACAATAGCTCACTAATGTTAGTGGCTAGAAAAACCTTCTTAGGCACATTTGTCTTTCTTTTCTTGGTGCACATGTCCTTAAGGAATTTGGCATAATTAGGGACCTGTTGGATTGCATCAAGAAGTGGGATGTTGAGCTTAACCTGATTGAACACCTCGAGTAGTTTCTCCATGTGTGCATTGTTGTTGCTCCTAAGCCTATTTGGAAATGGAGCTGTAGGTTGGTGCACCTGTCTTGCTGATTTATCAACTTCAGTTTCTTTGGAGATTTGTGGAGATGGAGTGAAACTAGATGGAATGGACAACTGATATGGGTCCTGTGGCATGGATACATGATTATCAACTTGTTTCCCTGATCTTAGTGTATGAACCAAGTTACACTGGTTTGGGTCTTGAGCCTCATTGGCTTGCCTAGGATTCCTAGGGTTTGGCAATGGTTGACTTGGTAGAGTTTCCCTTTGTCTTTCTTGTTGATTCAGTTGGATCTCTATCCTAGTCAAGACTTGAGCCAGCGTGTCGTGGCTTTTAACTAGAGTGTCCACCTTTCTTTTCATGTTTGAGAGCCTTGTTTCCATTTGTGAATTTTGAAAAGAGTGTGGAGGATTTTGACTAGGGAAATTTTGTTGATAAGGTGGATTTTGGAAATTGTTGGAGAATTTGGGCCTTGTTTGATCATTGTTGCTGGGGCCCCATGAGAAATTTGGATGATTTCTCCTACCGGGATTGTAGGTGGGCGAATATGGATTGTTGGCGGGCCTTGTGAAGGCCGCACTCATATATTCGGGCAAGGTTTGATGCGCGATAAAGACGGGATATTCCTCGAACACATGGTTCATGTCTTGACAATAAGTACAGCCCACCGAAGGTGTTGGGCTGACTTGGTTCACGGAGACTGTTTCTTTAGTTTTAAGAGCTTCTAGTCTTCGCATCACAGCAGCTAACTTAGCGTCGGTAGCTATGTTGGCTTCAATGGAATGGATACCTCCTTTAGAAGAAGTAGGGTCATTAGTCCTAAATTTTTTCGGAGTTGGTTCCCATTGGATGGTATTATCAGCTAATTCTTCATATAATAACCATCCTTCATTTTTGTTCTTTTTCAAAAATCCTCCTTGGCACATGGATTCTAATAGCGTTTTAGTTTGATATTCTAATCCATCATAAAGAACTTGGCAAAGTCGCCATTTCTCTATCCCATGGTGAGGGCATTGGGCAAGGAGGTCCTTAAAACGTTCGAAATATTTCCAAAAAGGTTCATTGGCTATTTGCTTAAACTGTAAGATGCTCTTCCTAATTAGTGCAGTCTTGTGGACGGGATAAAACTTCTTTAAGAAGGCTTTGACGAAATTATCCCACGAAGATATTGAACCGGCCTCTAGACTGTAGAGCCATTTCTTTGCTAAGTCTTTCAAAGCGAATGGGACAAACCGTAGTTTGATGGCATCTTCTCCTAGGCTGGGTATCTTCATCATGAGACATACTTCTTCAAATTCCCTTATGAAAAAGTATGCATCCTCGGATTCAAGTCCATGAAATTTGGGAAGAGTGTTGATGTATTGTGGCTTGAGCTCAAATTGGTCAACACCTTCATCGGATAACTGAATGCAAGAAGGAAGAGAGGTCCTAATAGGATAGAACCTATCTTGTAGTGACGGTGGTTGTGCCATGTGTGAATCGGGCTTTTGCTCAGGTGGTAAACTGGTTCTAGTTAGTCTAGATGTAAATGGGTCTCTCGACCAAGCTGTCATGCACAATTAGCAAACAAGTTCACCCAATCAATGAAAAAGAAAAAAAATCAAAAATCCTAATCTAGGGTAAGCCTTGACCTAGACGACTTCTAACTTTAGACTGTCCTTAGGAGGTATATTGCCGACCTTAACCACAAGTTAATCGGCCAGGTAGGTGGCAAGACCGGTGGGAGGTTTTCCGTCAAAGACATTCCTTAATTAAATAACCACCGATCTTCGGGCTTTCGGCCCTTAATCCCCTTCCTAGACACCGATTTGGCAAGAGTTAATTTCGAACAACTTCCTCCTTCAGCCAATCACCTAGTGAGTCCGAGTTAACCTAGGGCCAACGTCTAGTCAATTTTTACTTAAGGTTAGGGCTGTGAGTGTGACGGAGATGATTTGTGGGCCAAGGAACGGTGATGAAATCCCCACCTTATCTTGTTAATGGGTTTTGCCCTTAATTTTTTTTGTGTACGTGTAAAGCAGTAGATAAGTAATCACTCAAAAAGCAGTAAATCAGCCAAGAGTGTTTCCTAATCTATATGCAATGCCAACGTACCTTGTCTCCAGTACTCTTCAACAGAATTAAAAAAAAATTAAATAGACACGTGCCTAAGATGCAAGAGTCTAATTTTTTTATTTTTTTCAACAAATAGGTTACTGTTAATTAATTAGCAGTGTGCAGGGTGATTACAGAGAAAAGTTAACAGAGCAGTAAACAGAAATTACAATTTGCAGCAACCTGCAGAAAACAGAGTGAGTAGTCCACTACTCAGGCCGCGAAAACGTGGCTATTGCCGCGTTTGCGCGGCTCTGTGTATGCTCTGTTGCTCTGCCTTCGAGGGCAGAGGCACAGAGTTGCTATATGTCCTTTGCTGCTGTTATTTTTCCTGTTCTCCGAACCTGCAAACAGAAAGAATAAAAGAATTAATTTTGAGAATATCGTGCCGTTCCTTCCCCGGCAACGGCGCCAAAATTTTGATTGAAACTTGAGATTGCAAAGAAAAAGTAAAAGTTAAAGTTAAAGTTCTCAGTCTCAATTCTATCCGCTGCAGCAAGGGCCAAAGCGGGTCGATCCACAGGGAAGGATGCGATGCAAGCTTTTCGGACGATTTCTCTGTATTCCTTAGAACAAAACAAAAGATAATGATTAGATTTGAAATATGTGATTGGAGATATGCAGTTTACTAATCTTCTACCACAACCCATAGTGTAAGTCTCGAAAATTGGATATCATCTTGAAATAAATAAAATCTATCCTAGGTTTATTAGAAGAGATTCAAGCAAGAAAAATGATATTAGAATCTAACTAGTTTGCACTACTAAAAATTTAACAAATGTTCATCCTAACTTCTAAGTACAGCATAACAAAAGAGTTATCTTAAGCTTATGCTGTCAAAGTACTTAAGCATGAATTTATGAAGAATTATTTAGAGGTGTAACCTAGATTAGAAAAACTAACTACCAATTTAATCTTCAAGAAACCTGTCTTAAACCTAGGGTTTCTAAAAATGATTATCAATCCATCCAATTCCTAAACTACATTAGGGTTGTTTAAGAGATCAGCAAACCACACTTTGAAATTAGTTAATCATCTTTTTTTTTATTTTCAACTTTTTTTTTATTTTGTTTAATGTGAAGAATTATGAAAGATAGAAGAATAAGACAAATAAAAAGACCACAGCATAAAACAAAATTAAATGACAAGAATTTAAATGGCAAAAAAGGTAACCTTTATTTGAAATCACGTCCAAATACAATGCTCCTCTTCCTCCAAAATATGCTAAAAGCGAAACGAAGATTACAGAAATTTGAAAAGAGAAAAACTAAAGAAAACCCTAAGTTCCAGTCTCTGGATGCGCCCTCTCTGTTGCTCTGCAGGGGTATTTATAGGAGATGGAAGAAGTAGAGTCCCAGTAAAACTCCTCCACGAAATCTGGTATCCTGTCTCATCCATTTGGCCGCGGAAACGCGGCTATGGCCGCGTTTCCGCGGCCACAGATTGGCTTCTGGCCACGCGCTTTCGCGGGTGACCTCCTCTGGTCTGTCCATCTGGGTATATCCTTTTGGATCTGGCATACCGACTCTTTATTTTGAAAATTCGGGATAACTTGGGAAGGAAGTTGTTGGCCCAAAGGCCTTCCACTCTAGTTTTGATGATGATCAACTCATGTAGTTATATTTACTAATATTCTTGTGTTTCTAAGTTTCAGATCATTAGCAGGTTATTAGTGTTGGTGATTAGCTTCAACAAGATGTTTGGAAGCTTATCATGGTGATTCCGGTGCCAAAGCTTAAAGATCATACCTTTGCACTCGGTGGATCGCGTTTGGGAGCTAGTCTACTTGAAGATGAAGATCGTCAAGAAGACTTAGGTATCCATAGGTTTAGTTTTGAGTTTTAGATCCATTTGTTAAAGCTTAGTTTAGTTGATATGCTCAAGTGCACAAAATACACATGGTTTGGTTTTTGATATTGATTTCATGAATAGTTTGATCAAAACAAGTTTTCATGATTAATATGTATAGTAGATGTTTTCTAGTTATACATACATGCTTAACTTATAGACAAACTTATTTTGACATTCCTATTCATGTTTTGGAAAAATCTAGTTTGATAAAAATACAAGTTTTATTTTTGATAAAATTGGCAAGACACAAAAATGAATTGATATGTTTGATATATGTCTTGAAATTTTTATCACAAGTTTAGTTATCAAGTAAAATGATAAAACATATTTTTGTGGAATTTTTACAAGTGTTAAAATATTTTTTACAAAATTTTCTATCTCAAAATCTGCCCAGAAAAACAGTTTTCCAGGCAGACCGGTCGACCGGCAGTCGACCGGCTGCTCTGCCGGGACATGCACAGGCTGTGCATGTCCGTCGGTCGACCGGGACACGGACCCAGTCGACCGATATAGAGAGTCTGCTCTCTGTATCTTGTCGGTCGACTGGGTCGGTCGACCGATAGAAGGAAACTGTGTTTCCTTCTGTTGGTCGGTCGACTGGCAGTCGACCGAATCTCCCAACGGTCATAATTTCGACCGTTGGCGGTCGACCGGGCCGGTCGACCGGTGGCTGTCAAAAATGCCACATCAGCCTAACGGCTAGTTTTCTGTTTTGGCCTATATAAACCCCATTCATTTGGGATTTTGGCCAAGGTTTATATAAGGGAAAAATTGCAGTTTCTGAAGTGTTTTTAAAGAGTTTTCAAAATAGTTTTTGTGCTTTAAACTTCTAATCTTTATTGTTTTGGGTTTTTGGAAAAATCAAAGAAATAGGAATTTGGGATATTTGTATTGGTTTTCATTCTCCATCTTTTACAAGAATTTCCCAAGTGTTTTCTTTGTTGCTTGTTTTCCAAAAACACATAGTTTCCACACTTGAGCTATCTTCTATCCTAAACTATTAGGATTTTTGTTTTTGTGGAAAAGAAAAGAGAAAAGAAAAGAGAAAGAAAAGAGAAGTGTTTGAGGTTGTAGTTGTACACCTCTTGAGTTGTAAACCCTCCTTAATTTGTGAATCCCTCTTCGGTAGAGGTGATCGGAGTGGTATTGGTGTGTGAGCCTCTTCGGTAGAGGTAGTGTTTGTTGTTGGCTACGGGCCTTATACCTCTTAGGTAGAGGTGTGTGTTGTGGTTGGCTACGGGCCGTATCCCTCTTGATAGAGGTGGATTGTGTGTTGTATTGCCTCGGTGGCATTGTAAGGTTGAGAGAGGAGTTTGGTACTCCTATAGTGGATTGGGAAATCCTACACGGTGGTGTAGGCGGGGATGTAGAGCTAGGGGCTCGAACCTCGAATCATATCCTTGTGTTTGCGATTGTCCAATTTCTCTAACTCTCTCTCTTATATTTGTGCAAGCATTCATTCATTCATTCATAGCATCATACATATACTTGCGTGGGATTGAGCATATTCATACTTGCTTGCATTTAGTGCCTTGCATTCCTTTTATTGCTATACCCTTGTTTGCTTGGATTGCTTGTGTGTGTGTGCCTAATTTGTACTCATCCAACAAGAGCTTCACATAGCACCTCAACCCATTTCAAGGGGAATCAAGAGGAGTTAGTCCAGAGCCTCGCAAGGGGAATTCGGCTACACTTGTTGTATTGTATAAGTTTGTGCAACATTTGCATTAGCTTCCGCATTTAGAGCATTAGATTTTTTTATTTAGCCCTAGATTAGCACTTACACCTATTCACCCCCCTCTAGGTGTACTTTCAATTGGTATCAGAGCTAGTGCTCCTGATATTAGGCTTAACATCCTAGGAGTGATCCATTTGCTTGCTAATCTTGTTTGCATAATATTTGTTTGCATACATTTAGTTTACCATGGACTTCATGACCCCTCCTAGCTATGACCCTTCCAACATTCTTGTTTGGAAGACTAGGATGTCCATTTACCTACAAACCCTAGGTTTACATACTTTCCTTGCGGCTACCAAGAAATGCTATCTTGGTAACCTCATTCATATAAGGGCCAATGCACAAGCCCTAGAGGCTATTAGAAGCACATTGCCTAAAGATTATCTTTTACATGTTTCTAATATTGATTCCGCTTTTGTAGTGTGGAACAAATTGACAACCACAACCACCACCTCCGAGCTTCAAGAACAAATCCAAGAAGAGGAATCTAGTGGAGAATCCGAACCACAATGTTTCATGGTCCAAGGGAATGACTCCCTTGAGGTACATTCGGAATCCCACCTAGATAGTGATGATGCTTGTTCTTCATGTGATGATATTGTTGATCCCCATGCCTTAAATGAAGAACTTTCTATAGTTTGTGAAAAATTGATAGAAAATTATAAAATTTTGAAAAAGAAAAGTCTAGGAATTGAAAAAGAAAATAAGGATTTGCATACTAGACTTGATATTGTTTTGCAAGAGAAGGTTGAGGTCTATAATGAAAGGGATTCATTGAGATCTCAATTAGAACTTGCACTTAAAGAAAATAACCTTTTAAAATCTAAAAATGATTGCAATGAGGTTTTAAAAAATAATGATATTTTATCTTCAAAGGTAGAATTTGTTTTAAAAGAAAATGATTCTTTGAAAAGAGAAATTGTGTTCATTTCAAAAGAATTAGAAATTTGTTTAAGTAAAAATAATTCTTTGAAAAATGATATGTCTTCTCATGTTTGCCATGCTAGTGTAGCCTCATCATCTAGACTACCTAATGCATGTACCTCTTCTTCTAAGATTAATGATGATATTTGTATGCTTAAGAAGAAGGTAGATTGTTTGGGCTCCACTATGAGCCAATGTGCCATGAACCATACACGATTGGAAACTTTGCTTCGAAAGAAACAAGTTCCATCTTTTATGCATGCACACCCTCCAAGGCATACACATGCTCCTCACGGACACCATCACACGTATGCTCATGTGTACACTTGTACACATTGTGGTCGAAAAGGCCATCTTGCTAAATTTTGCTTTGATAGATTACATGTCAATAATTTAGCAAATAAAAAGAAATTTGTTTGGGTTAGAGATGAGACTAACTCCCATGGACCCAAAAGACAATGGGTACCAAAGACCACCCCTCCAATTTTTGATGTAGGTGTGGACTCTCACATGACGTGAGAGTGATGGCACCTTGGAGTGGATGCGTTCCGTACTTAAAGGAAATCAATTGGATGCATCACTTTCAAGGGATGATTTGGTGGAAAGGACCACCATGTTTAGGAGACAAGGAAGGTTGCCTTCTAGGCTTTTGGTAACAATTCCTAACTCCCTATTTATGATTATAACATGTTTTAATTGTTCATTGATTACATGTTCATATCATTTGTGTTATAGCATGTCATTGTTTAATGTTCACTATGTTATATCATGTTCATTTGATTAGTGATATACATGCTTAGTTGTTTAGAGACACCCATGCTCAATATAGATTTATATTTGTGTGATCTCATTTTTGATCTAATATGTATATCCTAGATCTTATGCATATGCATATACATATTGATCATTTGAACGTTTGATTCATGTTTTAGTTGTATCATGATGTTTTATATGTGTTTTGTGCTTCTTGTGGTATATACATGTTTAAATGTAGATCTTATCAAAACTTGCATGTATACATGTACACTTAGTGAGAACAAATTGACTTATATATGTTTTGCTCTTCATGCTCATTTGTACCCACTATGTGCACAAGTATAGGCTAGTTTTGATGATTCCTTTATTTATACTTGTCATACCTATTTTTATGATTCTACTTCATGTATATGTATTTTAAATTCAAACCTAATAAATATACATGTATACCCATGAGTCTTTTGCCTTCAATGCAAATATTTTTAATAGACTCGTTTATGGTTGGGATATGTATGCATATTGTTAGATTTGGATGGATCATACATATACCTAGAAGTTGGTTCACAAAATAAAAGAATTTTGATGAATTTATGTGTTTTGTTTTAACAAAATGATATTCGTGTTTGTCTTGTGCTTAATGATTTGATTACTTGTTTAAGTATTAGTCTTCATTAAGACTAGTTATATACCTATACATATAGTGGGACACAAATAAATCTATATATGATTGGGTTGAATGCTTATTTGTTCCCATTAGTTGTATGAGTATAGTCTAGTTTTGATGATTCATATATTTTAGACTTGTATTCATATTTTTTAATTTATATGAGTTTTAATTTCGTGTATATGTTTATTTTGCCAAAACATTAAGATATACATGTATAATCCTTGAGTCATTTGCCCCTCATGCAAATATCTATTATGGACTCAATTGTGTTTAGGGATATGTATGTATACTTATTGTTTGACAAATCATACATATACCTTGAAATGAATTTGATTTTAAATGAAAATTGAGATTTTCATGTTTTTCATGTGTTTATATTTGACTTCATGTATATGTCTACCTAGTTCAAACTAATCTTATACATATACATCCTTTTGAGCCACGTGCCTTCATGCATATATACTTGTGGACTCGTTTGTATTTTGGATATGTATGTATACTTTAGCTTGTATTAGACATACATATATCTAGAAGATTAAATATTTGATGATTTCTTGTTTTAAGGAATACTTGAACTTAATTGAACAATTTTTCATGATTGTGATCTCCACACTTTACTTGTACACTCACACCTATTAATTGGTCATGCTTTGTTTTCATGAGACCTTTTCATACTTAATTGAATAGAGTGTTGATTATCATGTGGATTTCATTTTTATGAAAAATGACTTGTATTTATTCCTTGCTTGAAGGATTTCGTACTAGTTAACAAAACTTTTCATTTAACTTGTTCGTATTCCTTATTGTGATAATATGAGATACACTTGACCTTATTCTTTAAATTGGTATCTTTGAACATATTTCAATTGGTATCAATTTTTGATCCTTCTTGTATACTCATATATGTTTTATGTATGTATGTATGCTTTCTATCCTATGGTATCAATTTCAATTGGTATCTATTACTTTCATACATATACATCTTAATGCTAAGCTTGAAAATTTCTAATGATTGATTGTTTTCAATTTGTATCTTAAAATAAGCTTATGCATATGTTTAGTTGGTATTTCATAAAGGGGGAGAAAATTTGATGTTGTCTTTCAATTGGTATTTGATTCCCACTCCCTTGCTTTATGTTAAAATTACTTTCAATTACTTTCAATTGGTATCATATTTGTTTTGGATTACCCCTTCTTGATCTTTTTGTTTTTGACAAAAAGGGGGAGAAAATTTGTTTTTATGTTTTTTTTTTAACCCTTTATTGGTTCCTTGATTAGGACAAAAAGGGGGAGAAGATTTTTGTAGCTTATATGCATGTCTTTGTATGCATGTATTTGTTTTAAGAATTAAGAACAATTTTGTTTTAAGAATATGTTTTGATTTTGCTCTTACCCCTTTGTTGATGATTGACAAAAAGGGGGAGAAGAATTTGTGTTTTTGTTTATAATATATGCATGTCTTCTTTGCTTAATTGGTATCTAGAACATATTGTATGTTGAATATTCCATTGATATCTAGAGTACCATGTTTATATGCATTGTCATGCATTGCATATTATTGTTTATTTGTTTATGCATGAGTTGAGGGGGAGCTTCTTTGAAGCTTAACTTTAATCCATGCATATATAACTCCATGAGTTTTGTCATCATCAAAAAGGGGGAGATTGTTGGCCCAAAGGCCTTCCACTCTAGTTTTGATGATGATCAACTCATGTAGTTATATTTACTAATATTCTTGTGTTTCTAAGTTTCAGATCATTAGCAGGTTATTAGTGTTGGTGATTAGCTTCAACAAGATGTTTGGAAGCTTATCATGGTGATTCCGGTGCCAAAGCTTAAAGATCATACCTTTGCACTCGGTGGATCGCGTTTGGGAGCTAGTCTACTTGAAGATGAAGATCGTCAAGAAGACTTAGGTATCCATAGGTTTAGTTTTGAGTTTTAGATCCATTTGTTAAAGCTTAGTTTAGTTGATATGCTCAAGTGCACAAAATACACATGGTTTGGTTTTTGATATTGATTTCATGAATAGTTTGATCAAAACAAGTTTTCATGATTAATATGTATAGTAGATGTTTTCTAGTTATACATACATGCTTAACTTATAGACAAACTTATTTTGACATTCCTATTCATGTTTTGGAAAAATCTAGTTTGATAAAAATACAAGTTTTATTTTTGATAAAATTGGCAAGACACAAAAATGAATTGATATGTTTGATATATGTCTTGAAATTTTTATCACAAGTTTAGTTATCAAGTAAAATGATAAAACATATTTTTGTGGAATTTTTACAAGTGTTAAAATATTTTTTACAAAATTTTCTATCTCAAAATCTGCCCAGAAAAACAGTTTTCCAGGCAGACCGGTCGACCGGCAGTCGACCGGCTGCTCTGCCGGGACATGCACAGGCTGTGCATGTCCGTCGGTCGACCGGGACACGGACCCAGTCGACCGATATAGAGAGTCTGCTCTCTGTATCTTGTCGGTCGACTGGGTCGGTCGACCGATAGAAGGAAACTGTGTTTCCTTCTGTTGGTCGGTCGACTGGCAGTCGACCGAATCTCCCAACGGTCATAATTTCGACCGTTGGCGGTCGACCGGGCCGGTCGACCGGTGGCTGTCAAAAATGCCACATCAGCCTAACGGCTAGTTTTCTGTTTTGGCCTATATAAACCCCATTCATTTGGGATTTTGGCCAAGGTTTATATAAGGGAAAAATTGCAGTTTCTGAAGTGTTTTTAAAGAGTTTTCAAAATAGTTTTTGTGCTTTAAACTTCTAATCTTTATTGTTTTGGGTTTTTGGAAAAATCAAAGAAATAGGAATTTGGGATATTTGTATTGGTTTTCATTCTCCATCTTTTACAAGAATTTCCCAAGTGTTTTCTTTGTTGCTTGTTTTCCAAAAACACATAGTTTCCACACTTGAGCTATCTTCTATCCTAAACTATTAGGATTTTTGTTTTTGTGGAAAAGAAAAGAGAAAAGAAAAGAGAAAGAAAAGAGAAGTGTTTGAGGTTGTAGTTGTACACCTCTTGAGTTGTAAACCCTCCTTAATTTGTGAATCCCTCTTCGGTAGAGGTGATCGGAGTGGTATTGGTGTGTGAGCCTCTTCGGTAGAGGTAGTGTTTGTTGTTGGCTACGGGCCTTATACCTCTTAGGTAGAGGTGTGTGTTGTGGTTGGCTACGGGCCGTATCCCTCTTGATAGAGGTGGATTGTGTGTTGTATTGCCTCGGTGGCATTGTAAGGTTGAGAGAGGAGTTTGGTACTCCTATAGTGGATTGGGAAATCCTACACGGTGGTGTAGGCGGGGATGTAGAGCTAGGGGCTCGAACCTCGAATCATATCCTTGTGTTTGCGATTGTCCAATTTCTCTAACTCTCTCTCTTATATTTGTGCAAGCATTCATTCATTCATTCATAGCATCATACATATACTTGCGTGGGATTGAGCATATTCATACTTGCTTGCATTTAGTGCCTTGCATTCCTTTTATTGCTATACCCTTGTTTGCTTGGATTGCTTGTGTGTGTGTGCCTAATTTGTACTCATCCAACAAGAGCTTCACATAGCACCTCAACCCATTTCAAGGGGAATCAAGAGGAGTTAGTCCAGAGCCTCGCAAGGGGAATTCGGCTACACTTGTTGTATTGTATAAGTTTGTGCAACATTTGCATTAGCTTCCGCATTTAGAGCATTAGATTTTTTTATTTAGCCCTAGATTAGCACTTACACCTATTCACCCCCCCTCTAGGTGTACTTTCAATTGGTATCAGAGCTAGTGCTCCTGATATTAGGCTTAACATCCTAGGAGTGATCCATTTGCTTGCTAATCTTGTTTGCATAATATTTGTTTGCATACATTTAGTTTACCATGGACTTCATGACCCCTCCTAGCTATGACCCTTCCAACATTCTTGTTTGGAAGACTAGGATGTCCATTTACCTACAAACCCTAGGTTTACATACTTTCCTTGCGGCTACCAAGAAATGCTATCTTGGTAACCTCATTCATATAAGGGCCAATGCACAAGCCCTAGAGGCTATTAGAAGCACATTGCCTAAAGATTATCTTTTACATGTTTCTAATATTGATTCCGCTTTTGTAGTGTGGAACAAATTGACAACCACAACCACCACCTCCGAGCTTCAAGAACAAATCCAAGAAGAGGAATCTAGTGGAGAATCCGAACCACAATGTTTCATGGTCCAAGGGAATGACTCCCTTGAGGTACATTCGGAATCCCACCTAGATAGTGATGATGCTTGTTCTTCATGTGATGATATTGTTGATCCCCATGCCTTAAATGAAGAACTTTCTATAGTTTGTGAAAAATTGATAGAAAATTATAAAATTTTGAAAAAGAAAAGTCTAGGAATTGAAAAAGAAAATAAGGATTTGCATACTAGACTTGATATTGTTTTGCAAGAGAAGGTTGAGGTCTATAATGAAAGGGATTCATTGAGATCTCAATTAGAACTTGCACTTAAAGAAAATAACCTTTTAAAATCTAAAAATGATTGCAATGAGGTTTTAAAAAATAATGATATTTTATCTTCAAAGGTAGAATTTGTTTTAAAAGAAAATGATTCTTTGAAAAGAGAAATTGTGTTCATTTCAAAAGAATTAGAAATTTGTTTAAGTAAAAATAATTCTTTGAAAAATGATATGTCTTCTCATGTTTGCCATGCTAGTGTAGCCTCATCATCTAGACTACCTAATGCATGTACCTCTTCTTCTAAGATTAATGATGATATTTGTATGCTTAAGAAGAAGGTAGATTGT
Source organism: Agave tequilana (assembly GCA_038442645.1). Lineage (NCBI taxonomy): Eukaryota > Viridiplantae > Streptophyta > Magnoliopsida > Asparagales > Asparagaceae > Agave > Agave tequilana. The sequence goes on from JAVJIF010017587.1 coordinate 61,915, forward strand.
TTGGGCTCCACTATGAGCCAATGTGCCATGAACCATACACGATTGGAAACTTTGCTTCGAAAGAAACAAGTTCCATCTTTTATGCATGCACACCCTCCAAGGCATACACATGCTCCTCACGGACACCATCACACGTATGCTCATGTGTACACTTGTACACATTGTGGTCGAAAAGGCCATCTTGCTAAATTTTGCTTTGATAGATTACATGTCAATAATTTAGCAAATAAAAAGAAATTTGTTTGGGTTAGAGATGAGACTAACTCCCATGGACCCAAAAGACAATGGGTACCAAAGACCACCCCTCCAATTTTTGATGTAGGTGTGGACTCTCACATGACGTGAGAGTGATGGCACCTTGGAGTGGATGCGTTCCGTACTTAAAGGAAATCAATTGGATGCATCACTTTCAAGGGATGATTTGGTGGAAAGGACCACCATGTTTAGGAGACAAGGAAGGTTGCCTTCTAGGCTTTTGGTAACAATTCCTAACTCCCTATTTATGATTATAACATATTTTAATTGTTCATTGATTACATGTTCATATCATTTGTGTTATAGCATGTCATTGTTTAATGTTCACTATGTTATATCATGTTCATTTGATTAGTGATATACATGCTTAGTTGTTTAGAGACACCCATGCTCAATATAGATTTATATTTGTGTGATCTCATTTTTGATCTAATATGTATATCCTAGATCTTATGCATATGCATATACATATTGATCATTTGAACGTTTGATTCATGTTTTAGTTGTATCATGATGTTTTATATGTGTTTTGTACTTCTTGTGGTATATACATGTTTAAATGTAGATCTTATCAAAACTTGCATGTATACATGTACACTTAGTGAGAACAAATTGACTTATATATGTTTTGCTCTTCATGCTCATTTGTACCCACTATGTGCACAAGTATAGGCTAGTTTTGATGATTCCTTTATTTATACTTGTCATACCTATTTTTATGATTCTACTTCATGTATATGTATTTTAAATTCAAACCTAATAAATATACATGTATACCCATGAGTCTTTTGCCTTCAATGCAAATATTTTTAATAGACTCGTTTATGGTTGGGATATGTATGCATATTGTTAGATTTGGATGGATCATACATATACCTAGAAGTTGGTTCACAAAATAAAAGAATTTTGATGAATTTATGTGTTTTGTTTTAACAAAATGATATTCGTGTTTGTCTTGTGCTTAATGATTTGATTACTTGTTTAAGTATTAGTCTTCATTAAGACTAGTTATATACCTATACATATAGTGGGACACAAATAAATCTATATATGATTGGGTTGAATGCTTATTTGTTCCCATTAGTTGTATGAGTATAGTCTAGTTTTGATGATTCATATATTTTAGACTTGTATTCATATTTTTAATTTATATGAGTTTTAATTTCGTGTATATGTTTATTTTGCCAAAACATTAAGATATACATGTATAATCCTTGAGTCATTTGCCCCTCATGCAAATATCTATTATGGACTCAATTGTGTTTAGGGATATGTATGTATACTTATTGTTTGACAAATCATACATATACCTTGAAATGAATTTGATTTTAAATGAAAATTGAGATTTTCATGTTTTTCATGTGTTTATATTTGACTTCATGTATATGTCTACCTAGTTCAAACTAATCTTATACATATACATCCTTTTGAGCCACGTGCCTTCATGCATATATACTTGTGGACTCGTTTGTATTTTGGATATGTATGTATACTTTAGCTTGTATTAGACATACATATATCTAGAAGATTAAATATTTGATGATTTCTTGTTTTAAGGAATACTTGAACTTAATTGAACAATTTTTCATGATTGTGATCTCCACACTTTACTTGTACACTCACACCTATTAATTGGTCATGCTTTGTTTTCATGAGACCTTTTCATACTTAATTGAATAGAGTGTTGATTATCATGTGGATTTCATTTTTATGAAAAATGACTTGTATTTATTCCTTGCTTGAAGGATTTCGTACTAGTTAACAAAACTTTTCATTTAACTTGTTCGTATTCCTTATTGTGATAATATGAGATACACTTGACCTTATTCTTTAAATTGGTATCTTTGAACATATTTCAATTGGTATCAATTTTTGATCCTTCTTGTATACTCATATATGTTTTATGTATGTATGTATGCTTTCTATCCTATGGTATCAATTTCAATTGGTATCTATTACTTTCATACATATACATCTTAATGCTAAGCTTGAAAATTTCTAATGATTGATTGTTTTCAATTTGTATCTTAAAATAAGCTTATGCATATGTTTAGTTGGTATTTCATAAAGGGGGAGAAAATTTGATGTTGTCTTTCAATTGGTATTTGATTCCCACTCCCTTGCTTTATGTTAAAATTACTTTCAATTACTTTCAATTGGTATCATATTTGTTTTGGATTACCCCTTCTTGATCTTTTTGTTTTTGACAAAAAGGGGGAGAAAATTTGTTTTTATGTTCTTTTTTAACCCTTTATTGGTTCCTTGATTAGGACAAAAAGGGGGAGAAGATTTTTGTAGCTTATATGCATGTCTTTGTATGCATGTATTTGTTTTAAGAATTAAGAACAATTTTGTTTTAAGAATATGTTTTGATTTTGCTCTTACCCCTTTGTTGATGATTGACAAAAAGGGGGAGAAGAATTTGTGTTTTTGTTTATAATATATGCATGTCTTCTTTGCTTAATTGGTATCTAGAACATATTGTATGTTGAATATTCCATTGATATCTAGAGTACCATGTTTATATGCATTGTCATGCATTGCATATTATTGTTTATTTGTTTATGCATGAGTTGAGGGGGAGCTTCTTTGAAGCTTAACTTTAATCCATGCATATATAACTCCATGAGTTTTGTCATCATCAAAAAGGGGGAGATTGTTGGCCCAAAGGCCTTCCACTCTAGTTTTGATGATGATCAACTCATGTAGTTATATTTACTAATATTCTTGTGTTTCTAAGTTTCAGATCATTAGCAGGTTATTAGTGTTGGTGATTAGCTTCAACAAGATGTTTGGAAGCTTATCATGGTGATTCCGGTGCCAAAGCTTAAAGATCATACCTTTGCACTCGGTGGATCGCGTTTGGGAGCTAGTCTACTTGAAGATGAAGATCGTCAAGAAGACTTAGGTATCCATAGGTTTAGTTTTGAGTTTTAGATCCATTTGTTAAAGCTTAGTTTAGTTGATATGCTCAAGTGCACAAAATACACATGGTTTGGTTTTTGATATTGATTTCATGAATAGTTTGATCAAAACAAGTTTTCATGATTAATATGTATAGTAGATGTTTTCTAGTTATACATACATGCTTAACTTATAGACAAACTTATTTTGACATTCCTATTCATGTTTTGGAAAAATCTAGTTTGATAAAAATACAAGTTTTATTTTTGATAAAATTGGCAAGACACAAAAATGAATTGATATGTTTGATATATGTCTTGAAATTTTTATCACAAGTTTAGTTATCAAGTAAAATGATAAAACATATTTTTGTGGAATTTTTACAAGTGTTAAAATATTTTTTACAAAATTTTCTATCTCAAAATCTGCCCAGAAAAACAGTTTTCCAGGCAGACCGGTCGACCGGCAGTCGACCGGCTGCTCTGCCGGGACATGCACAGGCTGTGCATGTCCGTCGGTCGACCGGGACACGGACCCAGTCGACCGATATAGAGAGTCTGCTCTCTGTATCTTGTCGGTCGACTGGGTCGGTCGACCGATAGAAGGAAACTGTGTTTCCTTCTGTTGGTCGGTCGACTGGCAGTCGACCGAATCTCCCAACGGTCATAATTTCGACCGTTGGCGGTCGACCGGGCCGGTCGACCGGTGGCTGTCAAAAATGCCACATCAGCCTAACGGCTAGTTTTCTGTTTTGGCCTATATAAACCCCATTCATTTGGGATTTTGGCCAAGGTTTATATAAGGGAAAAATTGCAGTTTCTGAAGTGTTTTTAAAGAGTTTTCAAAATAGTTTTTGTGCTTTAAACTTCTAATCTTTATTGTTTTGGGTTTTTGGAAAAATCAAAGAAATAGGAATTTGGGATATTTGTATTGGTTTTCATTCTCCATCTTTTACAAGAATTTCCCAAGTGTTTTCTTTGTTGCTTGTTTTCCAAAAACACATAGTTTCCACACTTGAGCTATCTTCTATCCTAAACTATTAGGATTTTTGTTTTTGTGGAAAAGAAAAGAGAAAAGAAAAGAGAAAGAAAAGAGAAGTGTTTGAGGTTGTAGTTGTACACCTCTTGAGTTGTAAACCCTCCTTAATTTGTGAATCCCTCTTCGGTAGAGGTGATCGGAGTGGTATTGGTGTGTGAGCCTCTTCGGTAGAGGTAGTGTTTGTTGTTGGCTACGGGCCTTATACCTCTTAGGTAGAGGTGTGTGTTGTGGTTGGCTACGGGCCGTATCCCTCTTGATAGAGGTGGATTGTGTGTTGTATTGCCTCGGTGGCATTGTAAGGTTGAGAGAGGAGTTTGGTACTCCTATAGTGGATTGGGAAATCCTACACGGTGGTGTAGGCGGGGATGTAGAGCTAGGGGCTCGAACCTCGAATCATATCCTTGTGTTTGCGATTGTCCAATTTCTCTAACTCTCTCTCTTATATTTGTGCAAGCATTCATTCATTCATTCATAGCATCATACATATACTTGCGTGGGATTGAGCATATTCATACTTGCTTGCATTTAGTGCCTTGCATTCCTTTTATTGCTATACCCTTGTTTGCTTGGATTGCTTGTGTGTGTGTGCCTAATTTGTACTCATCCAACAAGAGCTTCACATAGCACCTCAACCCATTTCAAGGGGAATCAAGAGGAGTTAGTCCAGAGCCTCGCAAGGGGAATTCGGCTACACTTGTTGTATTGTATAAGTTTGTGCAACATTTGCATTAGCTTCCGCATTTAGAGCATTAGATTTTTTTATTTAGCCCTAGATTAGCACTTACACCTATTCACCCCCCCTCTAGGTGTACTTTCAGAAGTTACCCTAAATCTAAATCTCTTTAAAATGAATTTTATCTTTGCACTCTCCTCCTTTTATCTTTATCCTTGTCCTGCAAGCATTTAGGGTTGAGTAGAAGTCTATCCCTTCCCTCTTCTTTTAGTAATTGTAACTTTTGCACTTGGTAATTGCAACTTTTGCATTTGGTAATTGCAACTTTTGCACTTGGGCTTGGACATGGGTTTTTGGGCTTCATTTAGGCTTTTATAATTACTCAAGGCCTGCACACATTAAACAACAAAACTTTAGTAATAGTGCATAATTAAAAGAATAAATAGGAAACATGATAGTAAATGTAGTGATAAATATACAATTTTTACTACCTATCATGTGCCCTTTGGGTACTTGGAGTTTTCACGTGCGATAGGGGGAAACCATGCCCGCGCGAGCCGCCGCCCACATCGGCGCCATGCCAGTGCTAGAGCCGGAGCCTGGACAACGATCTGTGCGGTTCCTGTCTGGATCAATCCGTTGCAATGGTTCATTCTGAACCATTGCAACCGTTCGGACTCCAAAGTATGAAAATGCCCTTCCCGTAGTGCTATAAATAACGCTCCTTTCTACCATTTTTAACATACAGAAAATAAGAGAAACACAGCAAACTCTCTCTCCCTTCTTCTACAACTCGGATTCCGAAGTGAAAGTGAAGAAGTAACTTGGATTCTGAAGCAAGATTCCTTCTTGCTCAAAAAATTCAACACATTCTTTAATAGAATTTTTGTCTGAATCTGTGATTTAAAGAATTGTTGTCTGAATCTGTGACTTCCAAAGAAGAATATTCTTCTATCTGCCCCTTTCTCTACAGTGGGTGTTCCTCCAAAGTAAAGACAAATATTCTCCCTGAGATTTGTCTTGGTCCTGCTGCTTTGATAATCCTGTGAAGGTACTGGTTAATTATGATTCGACCGTACAGTGATTTGGTAGTGCTATCTAAATACCGTAAAGGAGTGTTGTATCTTGGGAGACCAGCGTCCAGTAACCCGTTAGCACCATAGCGGGGGACGTAATTATCTTAAGGAGATTCACTATAAACGTATCTCACTCCAAGTAATGTATAAGTGAATTAATATTCTTTATACAGGAGTTATACTGATATACAGTATATTAAGACTGACTTATACCAGTCTAATTGGTGTTTAACCAAGGAAGGTAATTGAAAGGTGGTTCTGTAATTGAGGAACGTTCTATTGAATGGAAAATCTCCCACCTGATATTCACCGACCTGGCCAATTAAATCGGTGACATTGATTAGTTGTCAGATTGATTCCTAAAACTAACAATCTTAACACAATTATAATTGAAGTTACTTACTTCTGTTCTGCTTGAAATTGAAGAAAATATCTGAGATTAATCAAGACAGCTCAAGTAAGGCACCAAACATGCAGATTCAAACTTTGATGCCTGTAATTAAGGAACGTTCTATTGAACGAAAAACTTCCCACCTGATATTCACCGACCTGGCCAATTAGATCGACGACATTGATTAGTTGTCAGATTGATTCCTACAATTAAGATATTTGTTTATGTTTGATGTTTAATTATGGGCTTTATTGAATATCTATTGAATATCTATATGTTTTATACTATGCATGAGTTAAAGGGGAGCTTTTATAAAGCTTATCTTTAATCCATGCATATATAACTCCATGAGCTTTGTCATCATCAAAAAGGGGGAGATTGTTAGCCCAAAGGCCTATCACTTTAATTTTAATGATAATTAACTCATGTAGTTATAGTACTAATGATCTTGTGTTGTTTAAGTTTCAGATATATATCAAGATCTTAATTCGGTGTTTAGCTTCAATAAAAGATTCAAAGTCAAGTTTTTAAATTATCGCGTGTAGATTCAAGAGCTTGAGCTTATAGATCACATCAAGTACTCAAGTAGGAGTCTAACTCTATGGAATCAAGTTCGAATCAAGTCGAGATGAAAAGGTCTTCAAGGGATGACTTGAGTCAAGAGTTTGTAAGTATAGAATTTTCGTAAAGAATAGATTAGTTGTGATTGCTCAAGTTTATACACATACACTTACATAAAAGTTTGATGATGATTTTCAAGAAACTTATTTTAATGTGTTTTGGTTTAACTAGTTTATGATTTTGGTTTCATGGGCATATATATTGTCAAAAACAAGTTTACATTTTTTTTATGTGTATTGAATTTTATTCACACACATTGTGCTTCAAATGAGTTTGGAAAAACTTGTCATTGTATTTATAAGAGTTTTAGAAAAAACATTATTTTCTATTTACAAATTTAGTTTCTAGAAAATACAATTTTTATTTCAAAAATGAATTTGTATATCTCAAAAATATGTTCACATGTTTATAACATGTGACAATTTTTGATCATACATATTTGTACTTCATTTTTTACATGAACCTTTTTTTATAAAATTTATTAAGATTTATTGGTATTTAAATTGGATTTAAAAATATGTTTAAACATTTCAAAATTTTCATTTTGGGCTGAGCCAATCGACTAACGTGCACACATGTGCACAGCTCAAGAGAGCTAGAGTTCGGCCGACCGACCGGTTGACCGACCAAGACTGTTGAGCGCTCGAGTTTTCTCGATCGACCGCCTGGTCGACTAACTAAGAGCATGGCTATCTGGATGTTAGGCCCGGTCGACCGAGCGACCGGCCGAACTACTAATCTGCTCGACACCCTTATAGTTTTTTGGTCATAACTTTTTATTCTTATATTCAATCAATATAATTTTAATTACATTATAATTACTCAATGATAATTTTCTGATTCAAGTGTAAAGGATGTCAAATATTGGTTTAAAGTTTGCTCTTATTTTGAAAATAGTTTACAGTTTTTAGTTTGAAACCTTTCAGTATTTTGTTGATAACTTTCTATTTTGATATCTTGTTGATTTGATTCGAGTTGTAATAGAATGATAACTTAAAGATCTACAATTTTTTCTAGTTATTTCCAAATTTGAACGTTTGACTCAAATATAGGCTCCAAGTTGACTTATTGCGTAGCAATTTTGTTTTTGATGGTCGAACGGCCGGTCGACGATCGCTCTAATGGTCAGAAATTTGACCGTTGGATGGTCGACCGGGCAGTCAACCAACAGTTATTTCTAGCCTTTTTCTGAGCTCTATATATATGGGGCTTTTTGGTGAGTTTTTTACAATTTTTCAAGTGCACAGTCAGGTGATATAGTCAGTCACAATATGCTATAAACAATTTTTTAACATTTATTATGTCAGTGAACACCAATTGCCACCTGTAATAGCGCATCTCATACTACGCCTACTACACGTGTCAATCAGGGTCCTAAGTTATTGAAACTGATTGGTTGGAGATATTATCTATGCTTTAGGTGGGCCGTACATACCCGGTACCACGGCCTCAGTTTCCTGGCGCTGAACCAGGCCGTACCGCTAGGTACTCAGTAACAGTAACAGTAATCTCACTGTATGAACAGTGGAACAATAACAGTACAGATGGGATGTCAGTTATCCCCCGGGAATCCTGTAGTGGAACCCTCAGTCGGCTGCGCAACCTGTATCCTAGGTCCACCCAAAATACAGAAGTTGTCTTCTCCATCAATTTCCCTAATCTTTCCCACCTTTAATAGAGTTTTCTCAACAAGTTTTTGGAGCTTCATTTACAAATCAAAAGAGAGTTTTCAAGAGTGCTTCTCTTGAGTTTTTAAAAGGATTTTCTTGAGCTTTTCTACTTCAAATCTATCTAGTTTTCTCATACAAGTTTGAACCTTTCATTGCTAAATCTATCATATAAGATCCTTGTATGTGAGAGTGAATTTTTTGTGATCAAGAAGTAATCACCAAGTGTTCTACTTTGTATCTAAGGAGTTGGAGGTTACGGCCTTGGCGAGCTTGTGAGTTCATGTGTGTTGTTATTGCGGGAACCAGAAAGGGACTTGCAGTTCTGAGAGTGCTTGTAGGTGTTACGGTACCAAGTGATCTTGCGGGATCAATTCTAATAGAAATCCTTCATTGCAGTGAAGGCGGGAACGTAGAGCAAGTGGCTCGAATCTTGAAACAAATCTCCTGTATTTGCATTTGCTTATCTCTCTCTTTACTCACTTGTGTTTATATTTCTTGCATGCTCATATTGTTCATATCTTTATATACTTGATATTACTTGTGTTCAATTGATATACATGCTTGGGATTGTCTAATTATTTAATATTGCTTACTTGCTTCATTTAGTGTAGAATTGTTAGTGTAAAAATTTTAATTTCCACATTATATCAGCACATCACCTATTCACCCCCTCTAATACAAGAACGTTTTCTAGAAATTTTCGTGGATGATTTCTCCATCTACGCGGATTCATTCAACCAGTGTCTTCATCACTTAGAGTTTGTTCTTCAACGCTGCAAGAAAAAGAACTTTAATCTGAATTGAGAAAAATGTCATTCATGGTGAGACAGGGGATTGTCTTAGGCCATGAAATCTCGAGAGGGATCGAAGTTGACAATGCTAAGATAGAAGTGATCGCTAAGCTTCTGACCCCCAAATATATTAAGGATATTTGATCTTTTTTAGGACATACTGGGTTCTACCGATGGTTCATTAAGGACTTGCAAAATTGCTAGACCCTTAACCAGCCTGCTCGCAAAGGATGTGCCCTTTGAATTTGATGACAGATGCCTTAGATCATGGAAAAGCTTAAGAAAGAGCTCATCTCTGCACCCATCATCTCTGCTTCTGACTGGACCAAATCGTTTGAGATCATATGCGATACTTCAGACATTGCCATCGGCGCTGTCCTAGGATTGTGCATCGATAATAGGCAGCACATGATTACTATTCGAGTAGTACTCTAAATGACGCACAACAAAACTATGCTACGACCAAAAAGGAATTTTTGGCCGTAATTTCACGTTATAGAAGTTTTGTCCGTACCTGCTAGGATCAAAAATCACAGTAATCACGGACCACTCCACGTTGAGGCATCTCATGACGAAGAAGGACACAAAAGCATGGCTTATTCGATGGATCCTTTTGTTACAAGAATTCGACCTGGAGATTCGAGTCAAAAAAGATGTAAAAAATATAATGGCTGATCACTTATCCAGAATTTCCAACGCACCTACTAAGGAAATACTAATGAACGAGGATTTCTTGGACAAACACAGCCTAGCATTTTTTAAAGAACACTGGTATGCAGACATTGTCAATTATCTTAACACTGGATAAGTGATTGAGTTGGAACCTGCAAAAAAAATACAAAATTTCATAACTTTATAATAGGTAGTGCAAGTACTCAATTCTATCGCTATAGCAAGTGGCTACGCGGGTCGTGATCTACAAGGAGAGACTAGTGATGAAAATATTTTAGTAAGTTCTCTTTAGTTCACTTGAAATGATCAAAGTTCTTCTTATAGTTCTTGAAAAGAAAATGAAAAGAGTTATAGTTAAGAAGAAAGTGGTAGATTGAGAAGGTGGAGAAAATAGAAAATAGATTTATATAAAGAAATTAAAAATTTAAATAAAAGAGTTGGCATATGGTAGTGATTTAAATTAACGATTAAAAGAAAGAAAAAAAAACTAAAGAACTTACCTACCTCATCCGGTTTATGACTTACTTGGAATCCTTGTCATTGGTGTACATTTGCTTGAAGGCGAGCGAAGCATGAAAGATGAGATCTTTCCATATCCGATCTATACTACTAAATGAAGGTGCAAACTATATCACCATAGGCCATCAATGACACTTTCAAAGGCGAGGCAACTTCGAAGCTTTTGGAGTCGTTTGGATTCATAAACACAGAAAAAAGAAGTAACAAAAACAAGACTAGAAAAGAAACTTCGATTGAATTTAATAATAATGAAAGAAAGGGAGAATACTTACACCGGTGTCACTCTCAGTATAAGCATCACTCTTGTTTTCCCATTTAACTGTTCTTAGATCTCAGTTACATAAAAAAATAAAAATTTACATTCAAAAGAGAAAGAAAAACTTAAGTTAAACTATAAAGAAATCTATTCTATTCTCTATCAGATTATCACCTTTGGCTTCAGAAGCTGCAGTATTTATAGAATAAAAGGAGTGCCAGAGGGCGGTGAAGAGATGAGCTAAAATCGCTGGACTAACAACCAATATCCTTATCCTTTGTTATCCTTTTATATACTGATAAATTCATTTCTGGACTTCTGAATCTGAGATTATCTTCATTGATTTCTCAAGCAAGGATAATAAATCCAAAAAAAAATTGATTTAGTTGGAATAGATTTGATAATATCCTCTCTTCATTATCCCATATTTTCTGATACGATTTGCCTATAAACTTCTTGATTTGGGATTATCTTAGTTGATCTTCTAGTTAACCAAATGGATCTTCAAAAATCCAATTTTAACTGATTTTATGTAGTGTTATCTTCTCTAATTTGCTTCAGTTTTTGGATAAAATTGCTTCTAAACCTTTGAATTTGAGTAGATCTTCATTGATTTGCTTGAGCTTTTAAAACTCCAGATTTAATTGGATATACTTATCCATTTCTTCTCTTTCTCCATAAATTACCCTACGTACCATTAAATATTAAAATGAACTAAATAGCAAAATTTTATTATAAAATAAATGTGACACATGTGACACATGTGACACTAAATATGCAATGTACGTGTACAATTACACCTACACACCTATATGTTGGTCGTCCTCGAGCAAAACAAAAAAAATTAATCTAACACACTTTCGTAGGAATCACGGTTTCACTTAGCATGTGCAACAAGCCGTTAAACCTCTAAATTACCCCTAGAGGATGAGTTTTATCTCATGAGGGTTTTCAGTGGAGTACACCCATAAAATCCATAAAGAAAGAGAAATAAAGTGTTAGTATTTTCAAAAAGCATTTTGAAAAAGAGAGAAAATATTTGAAGTATTATTGTAAGAGTTCAAGTAATGCATAAGTTATAGGAAAACTGAAATTTTCATTCTTGACTTAGTCTCGATTCAATAACTTGTTATCAATCAAGGTAAGGAGTCAAACTATATTTCTCATCAAGTCTATTACTTTACTATAAGTCATATGCACCTTCGTAACCGTGAATTTTTGACTAGGTATTCTTTAACTCTAACTCTTATGCCTTTATTTTTTTATTTTTTTGTTGGTATTATTCCTTAGTTCATTAGGCTTTCTAGTTTGCCCATGTAACGAGTCTTTAGTTGGTGACACCTAAATCGGATGGTTTTAGGGCACCGGGTAAGAAAACACCCCATGGACTTAAGGACTCGAGCAAATAAGGCGACAAAACTAAGAATTTAATTTATTATATGAACCACTTTTAGGCGTGAATACTTATGCTTTATGAGGTACAAATACCCAGCTTAGTCAGAGAATTTTTTATATATTTTTTTTCTTCTTTTTATCTTTTCCTTTCTTTATACGGCATAAGAATCTTTGTTTTTGAACCCTAAGTGTGTAAGTGTATAAAGGATGCATATTTTATCAAGGTAAAAATTAAGACTAAATTAACTTTTTAAATTTTCTTCCTAACTGTAGAAATCAAACAAATAATTTTATTTTGACTAAGTACAAAGAATCCTAATTATGATTCCCCTCTTCCTTAAAATTAACTCAATTTCTTACAAGAAATAGGTCAAAATATTATTTCTCTTTTCAAAAAGTTTTTAAAAGAAAAGAAAATGTTAATTTTTTTATAAATAAAAAGAAAACCTATATTATGTTAGAACCCTCCCCCACTCTTATCTCATGCATTATCCTCAATGTATGAATGAATGCATAAATGCATGAAAAGGAAGAAAAGGGAAGGAAAATATTACCTTAAGGTGGTGGTTTCGATGGTGGTCAGATTGGGCCAAGCATTGCTACCCAATCAAGATCATGTGGTGGTTCACGAAACCCACCTTTATTGACCTCCTTTCTTTTTATAGTCCCCAATATAAATAGGATCATACAAGATCCAATCATGAAAATTATCCCCTTCATATGACCAGTCTTGAAAAATCGTCACGGAGTTATCATGTTCTATACCTATGTCTAACAAAAAAATGTGACTTGGTGGAATGGCTAACTTGAGTTCAAGAGTGATAGGTTCGGGAACCATTACTAACTCGGGAAAACTAAGTGTAAGTTCAAGAGTTGGTATTGGTTCAATAGTTGAGTTCAAATCAAAGAAATAAAATTCACATTCTTTCCCATCAATGGAATGTGACTATCCAAATATGGTGGTTCAGTTTCAAGATCTATGGATACGGGAATCAATTTCGGCTCAAGAAATGAGTCCAAATCAGTTGAAAATATTAGAGTCAACATAGATTCAAAAATGGGAACTGAATCACAAGGCTGGGGATCGGGTTCACATCATAATTAAGTTCAATCTCATTAAAATGAAAACTTATCAATTTGTCAATGGGTTGATATTGATCAAGTTCAAGGTTTTGTGGTGTGATTGAATCTTGGTCAAAGTCTTCAAGATATCATGATTCTTGGTTTTCATCAATATGTCTAGAAATATCGAGAATAGTCAAAGATTGAGTAGGGAGAGTTTTCATATTCCTACGCATGTTTTCCAATCAACTAAGTCTTGCTTCTATCATATCGAGTGAATCACTTCAGAATTGAATCATGGATTCTATCCTCTTTTCTAATTCGGTAAGTTCTTCTTGTTGTGGGACTTGAATAATAGAGTATGGATCTTGGATTTGAAATTTTTTATGGGATTTTGAGTCTTTTAGATTTTGAATTCATCGCTCGAGCTCTTCTAAGGCTTCCATCCTCTTTTCCCAGTCAATTGGCTCTTCTATTGGTTGTTCGAGAAAAGAGGTATATGGAGCTAGATGTTGGTAAAGTTTTTGACCATATGACTAGGGGGACTTGTATCCCCACTGACTCTGTGAAGAGTGGTGATGATTGTTCCAGTCTTGTTCATAGTATTGGGACTGGGGCATATATTGATTTGATTAAGACCAATCTAGCATACTTTGTTGGTTAGAGTTATGAAATGCCGGGTTGATAATATCCAAGTCAAAAGAGGTCGGGGTGAAGTATGGATTACTATATGCATTGGAATAATTATAATTATAATCCATATTACAAAGATATAAAAAAACAAATAAACAAACAAACAAACAAATAAAAATCTAACCTAAGTTAGGGTAGACCTTAGACCTAAACGACTCCTAACAGGTTAGACTGTCCACAGGGGGTATATTGCAGAATATGACCACAAGTTAATCGGCCAGCTGGGGGTAAGAGTAGTGGGAGCTATTCGTGCCTAAGCAATGAGCCTAATTATGCCAAACCACTGTTCTTCGAGGTTTTATCTCTTAATCCCCAACCTTAGACACTGATTTGGTAATAGTCAAATTCTAATCAACTTCCCCCTTAAGACAATCTCCTATTGAGTCCGAGATGTCCCTAGGCCCAACGTCTACTCAAATTTAAGTTAGGCTTGGATTAGTGATTAGTCTCCAATATTGCATATATCATACCACACTTTCACACTTATTCTTTATAAAATTCTGCTAAGTAATAGTTTTCTTGTGTGTTCCTAGGTCCATGTTGTGAAATGAAGAAGAAGATCAAAAATCTCATTTATTTGGTAATTTTTAGATCCTAATAGAGCTATTGACTTTGGAAGCTCATTCTGCTGCTGCAGGAAGCAGAAAATAAGAAACTAGAAGTCAATACATAGCCCATACCTCCAGTGCCAGACCCACACCCTGGTGCTGCGCTCCTAGCCATCGCGCATACTGTGGAGTTGTGCGTCGAGTTCCGACGCACGACTCCGTACAGCTTCCATGCTGCCATGTTTTGCAAATAAATATCCAGTGTGAGCAGATTGCAAGGGAAGAAGTTCTTGAAGTAGTTTTTAGGGTAGTTTCTTCTCTTTAGGATAGCTTAGGTTAGTTGTTCTTCTTCTTCCTCTTTTATACTTTTCATTTCTTACAGATGTTGTAATAGGGATGAAAGTAAGAGTGTTTGTAATGGAGGGTGGCACTCTTGAAAAGTTCTCTCTTTATCTCTACTTGTTTTCTTCTCTCTAACTCCTTTTACATGCTTAGCTAATTTTCTCTTATGGTAACTAACTACTAACCACTAACTTGCTTACTCCTTACTTGATAATCTACATGAATCTAATAGCCTCTACTTGGCCTTGCTCTTGCAAGAGTCATTGATGGCTCATGATGATAGATTCTAACGCTCTAACATCCTAATTCTCTAACAAGTAAACATTACTTTATTTCATACTTGCTCTTATTTAGTTTTGATGGTTTAAGTATACCTTGAACATGTTTGTTGAGTTTGGATGTGATGAGTTATCTTATGGGTCATACTTTGAAATGCTCTAGAACCAAGGACTAGTGATGGCCAAGGATACATGTGAGGCAACTATCACTAAGAGGTTAGCATCGTTAGTGAAGCCATTAGTAGTTAGTAGCTATTAGTTTTCTTTCCTTTTTACTTTATTTTTGAAATAATTTCAAAAATCACAAATACCTTCTCTTCAATGTTTCTATCTTTGTTTTCATCGTACACTTCTCTTTTCATTCTTTGTTTTCTTTTCTTTTCATTCTTTAAAATATAGAAGAATCATTAACACACACGTGAATAGACTGATAAAGCTTATATCACTTTCTGTCCTTATGGATTCGACCCGTTTAGTCTCTATGCTTTAACGGAAGTATCGAGGAAGTCCAAGCACACACAGTTTAATTAGTGATTTAAAACAACACTTTTCGTGCATGGTTTTGCCCGATCAAATTTTGGCGCCATTGCGGGGGATGGGAACGATTTAATTTCACATTTTTGTTAACTTTTCTACTTTATTTTTGGTGTGCAAGTTAAATTTTTAGCATTGCAGAGGTCCACACTTGCTTTTTGTGGTTCGGTAAATTCTTGTATATTGCTATATTCTGCTGTTAGTTTCTGTTTATAATACATGTGCCCCGTAATAATTTTAAGATCTAATATATGAAAATTAGATGCTTTAAAATAGTTTAGACATTTGCATCTAGGCACGTGTCAATTTTAATTCCAATATACTGTATTTTGTTCTTATTTTGTTGTGATCTTGATAGAGGTGTACAGATTGCATTGCATATAGCTTAGGACAAACACTTAAGTGATTTACTTGCTTTTTTGTGTTTATTCTTTTCTATATTGCACGCTTGCATGAATCGAAAATTAAGGGGAAAACCTAACATAACATAAGGCGGGGAAGTTATTACCCTCCCTTAGCCCAAAAACCACCTCCCTTCTCACACAATCCAAGCCTAAATAAAACTTTCTAGACATTATCCCCTAGAGACATCTTGGACTCATTTAAGATATTGACTTAAGGGGGAAGTTGTTAGAATTTGACTCTTGTCAAATCAGTGTCAAAGGTTGGGGATTGAGAGGTGAAACCTCGTAAAACAGTGGTTTGGCATAATTAGGCTCGTTGCTCCGGCACGGATACCTCCCACTGATCTTTTTCCTACCTGTCCAATTAACTTGTGGTCAGATTCCTACAATATACCTCCTATGAACAGTCTAACCAGTTAGGAGTCGTCTAGGTCTAGGTCAACCCTAGTATAGGCTTGTTTTTGAAATTTTCTTTTCTTTTTCTTTATTTGTTTGTTTGTTTGTTTGATTTTTCTTTTTTTATTATTGTGATAAATAGAATATAACTAAAAATTTTCTAATCAAATGAATCCATTTTTCACTTCGACGTTATTTGACTCGGATAATTCTGACCCGACTATGTACAACATGAATCAACCATATATGCCGGATTGGGATTATCCGACTCAATATGACCCATATCCCCAATCCTATGACTATAATTTTTAAAATAATTTTCACTATTTACAAAGTCAATGGGGATTCACCTCCCCTGAGTCAAATTTTCAAACTCCTTGTCCATAATTTTCACAATATTCATTCTCCGATTTTGCTTACTATACTCCTTTTGAAGAACCACTCGGCCTATGGTGATGAGCAACCATTTCTGTAGTAATATATCTTGCTCCTTCGTTTACTAGTAGTATAGATCGAAAATGGGGAAGATCTCATCTGTCATGCTTCGCTCGCCTTCAAGCAAAGGTACACCATTGACAAGGATTCCAGGTAAGTCATCAACCGAAAGAGGTAGGTAAGTTCTTTAGTTTTCTTTTTCTTTTTTTTAATCCTTAGTTTAGATCACTACCATCTCTCAACTCTTTTATTTATTTTTTTATTTCTTTTTATAAATCCATTTTCTATTTTCTCAACCTTCTCAATCTACCGCTTTCTTCTTAATTAACTATAAATCTTTTTCAATTTCTTTTCAAGAATTAAAAGAAGACATTTAATCATTTCAAGTGAACTAAAGAAAACTTACTAAAAAGCTTCCATCGCTAGTCCCTCATTATGGATCACGATCAGCATAGCCACTTGTATAGTGGTAGCATTGAGTACTTGCACTAGCTATTATAAAGTTCTGAAATTTTGTAATATTTTTTTTGTGCAGGTTCCAAATCAATCAAATTTTGGCGCTGTTTCCAGGAAGGGACGGTAAGTAACACTTTTTTATTTACTTTATTGATTAACTTTCTTCTACGTTCTTGTGTACAGGATGAGACATCAAGGAAATTTTTGCTGCAGTGGACATATAAGTGGCCCTGACTCTACTCAAGAAAGCAAAGCCTAGAAACCCTCAGATTTGCCGCATTCTCGTAGCAATCTGAGTGAACTACTAACTTGTATTATTTCTAGTTGGTTGAATTGCAAAGTTTAAAGTTTTTGCAGCTATTTATTTTCTTGATTAACTCACTGTACATACTTTTTTAACCTTAACAGTACATTGTTGCTTGTAAATACTAAAAAATGTTTAGACTTGCATTTTAGCACGTGTCTATTTCATTACATTTTCTATTTACTATTGAAGAGTGCTGGAGCCAAGGTATGTGTGCATAGTATTTAGTAAAAGGTTCATTCTTATATGAAATATTGCTTGAGTGTTACTTTTTTGCTATATACTTGTACACTTGCACGAATACGATTAAAGACACATCCTTAAACAAGATAAGGTGGAGAAGTCATTGCCCGCCCTTAGCCTATAAACAATCTCCTCACTCACTAATTGATTGAGGAAAATCGTGCACGAAAAATGTTGTTTTGAAATCATTAATTAAAGTGAGTGTGTTTTGGCTTCCTCAAGACTTTCGTTAAAGTATAGAGGCTAAACGGGTTGAATCCACAAGGACGGGAAGAGATAAAAGCCTTACAGGTCTATTCACGTGTGTGTTAACAATTCTTCTATGTTTTAAAGAATGAAAAGAAAAGAAAACAAAGAATAAAAAGAGAAGTGTGCGGTGAAAACAAAGATAGAAACATTAAAGAGAAGGTATTGGTGATTTTTGAAATTATTTCTAAAACAAAGTAAAAAAGAAAAGAAAACACATGGTTACTAACTACTAATGGCTCCATTAACCATGCTAACATCTTAGTTGTAGTTGCCTCACATGTATGCTTGACCATCACTAGTCTTTGGTTCAAGAGCGTTTCAAAGTATGACCCATAAGATAACTCATCACATCCAAACTCAACAAATAAGTGCAAGCTACACTTAAACCATCAAAACTAAATAAGAGCAAGCACAAAATAAAGTAAAGTTAGCTTGTAAGAGAGTTAGGATGTTAGAGTGTTAGAATCCATCATCATGAGCCATCAATGGCTCTTGCAAGAGCAAGGTCAAGTAGAGGCTATTAGATTCATGTGGATTATCAAGTAAGGAGTAAGCAAGTTAGTAATTAGTAGTTAGTTGCCATGAGAGAAAATTAGATAAGCATGTAAAAGGAGTTAGAGAGAAGAAAACAAGTAGAGATAAAGAGAGAAACCTTCATAGAGGTCACCCTTTGATCCAATGTACTACTCTCTTCCCTATTACAAGATCTACAAGAAATGAAAAATACAAAGAGGAAGAAGAACAACTAACCTAAACTATCCTAAAAAGAAGAAACTATCCTAAAAACTACTCCAAGAACTCCTTCCCTGGCAATCTGCTCAACACTAGATATTTATAGGCAAAATAAGGCATCATAAGAGCTGTAGGGAGTCGTGCGTCGAAACAGTATGGCCCCGGAAATACGGCTCCCCGGCCATGGCCGCGTTTCTACGGCCATACTGGGCTTGGGTCTGGCACTGGAGGTATGGGCTATGTATTGACTTCTGATTTCTTATTTTCTGATCCCTGTAGCAGAATGTGCTTCCAAAGTCAATGGCTCTATTAGGATCTAAAATCACCAAATAAATGGAATTTTTGATCTTCTTCTTCATCCCACACCATGAACCAAGGAACACACAAGAAAACTATTATTTAGCAGAATTTTATAAAGAATAAGTGTGAAAGTGCGGTATGAAATATGTAATATTGGAGATTAATCACACCCCTACACTTATCTTTTGCTCCTCCTGAGCAAAACAGAAAAACTAACCAAGAAAATTATTACACCACTTTCACAGGTGACGCGATTGCACTGAGTATATGCAACAAGCCGTAAACCTCTAGGTTTCCCCTAAAGGAGGAGTTTTATCTCCTGAGGGTTTTCAGCGAATTACACCCACAAAATTCATAAAGAAAAAAAATAAATGTTAGTATTTTGAAAACGTATTTTGAAATATAGAAAAGTGTTGAAATATTTTTTCAAAAATTTAAATAATCTAAGGTTATAAGTTAACTAGAAATTATTCTTCCTTAAACTAAGTCTAAATGTAAAATCATGTAATAAATAAATGTAAGATTTTTAAATTGAATTGATTTTTTGATCTTTCATAAAACTCTTAGAAAATATGCACTTTGTGAACTGTGAAGATTTTTGGGTATCGACCCTAACTTTCAAGCCATTTTATATCAATTTTCTTTTTTTTCTTCCTTTTGTTTTCTTAGGCTTTCTAGCTTACCCGGGTAGTGAGCCTTTGGCTGGTTACTCCAAACTAGATGGTTTTAGGGATCCAGATGAGAAAACATCTCGCAGGCTTAAGGACTCGAGTAAATAAGGCCACAAAACTAAAGGGGATTATTTTGTTTTTGTCCACCGCTTTAGGCGTGAATAATCATGCTTCCTGAGGCATTTTATCCAGCTTCAATATGTGATTTTTATCATCATATTTTTTTACATATTTTTTATGACATTTTCAGTCCTTGTTTCAATCCCAAAAAAAATGTGTAAGTGTGAAGAGCATATATCTATGGCAAAAAATTCAAGATCAAATTATCTTTCCAATCTTACTTCCTTATCCTAAAATTTAAACATGATTTATTATTTTGACTCGGTTTAAGAATTCATAATTTTAGGTCTTCCTAATTCCTAAGATAATCTTAATTTTCTTAAAATTAAATCAAAATTATTTCTTTTATTTCAAAAAGTTTTGTAAAAAAAAGAAAAAAAGTTTTTATATAAAAGAAAATTTAAAAATTTCCTAAAAAGAAGTGTAAAAGAAAGAAAATTTAAAATAACCTACGTTAGTAAACCCTCCCCCACACTTATCTCATGCATTGTCCGTAGTGCATCGTAAATGTGTATATACATGAAATAAATAGAAAGGGAAGAAAAATTATCCCATGGTAGTGGTTCCAGAGGTGGTCTACTTAGTCCATGAAATGCGGCCTAATTCAAAAATTGTGGATCTGGTAGGAAGCCACTAGTGGCCTCTCTAATACGACCCAGTAAAATATTGTAGAACTGTATGATCTTATTGAAAAAATTACCCCCATCCAATTTTCAATTTTCAAAAATAATTACAGAGTCATTTTGTTCAACATCCTTGTCCAACAATGAAGTGTGATTTTGAGAGATGATTGATTTGGAAAAAACCAATACCGACTCAAGAATTTGACTCAGATCAAGTCGAGATTCAAAGTGAGAGTCAAAATTGGTTCAAAAATAAAGTCCAAACCAAAGAATTGATGTTCAAACACTTTCCCCATCAATAATGTGTGATCATACGATATTGGTGAGTTAATTTCACGGTGTACGAGTATAGAATTCAATGTTAACTCTGGAATATGAAAAAAATCTGGTAAATATACCGGAGTTATTATTGAATCAAAAAGTGAAGTGGAATTACCAACATGAGGTTCAGGATCACATTCATGTGTAAGTTTAATTTCGAGAAAAGGATAACTTGCCAAAATGTCAAGGTGATTCTCAAATTTTGAGTACGTTCAAATGGATTTAATGAAATTGAATCTTGATTTCCAAATAACATGATTTTTGGGTCCAATCGATAGAGTTAGGGATGTAAAGATTGGTCAAAGGTTGACAAGAAAGACTTTTCTCAGTCTCATTGATCAATTCACTCATTATTGATCCTAACCTACTGATAGGCCGGGTAACAGAATTTTGACTCTGAATCATGTTTCCCATACTCTTTGCAATTTGTTTTTCTTGACAAGTTAAGTATGTTGGTTTTGAAAATTTTGGTGAAGTCGTGAGTCCATCAAATTTTGCGATTGTTGCTCGGAC
This sequence comes from Agave tequilana, assembly GCA_038442645.1. Lineage (NCBI taxonomy): Eukaryota > Viridiplantae > Streptophyta > Magnoliopsida > Asparagales > Asparagaceae > Agave > Agave tequilana. The sequence goes on from JAVJIF010017587.1 coordinate 83,400, forward strand.
TCATGCAAGAGTTTCATATTCATTTTCAGGACGGATGGTTGTTCATTTTGAATCGGTGCGACTAGAAAAGATGAGTATGACATTTGAAATTTTGGTTGAGATGATGAGTCCAATATATTTTGAAATTATTGCACTAATTCACAAAAGACTTCCAAACGCTTTTCTAGCTTAGATTTTTCTTCAATTGGATGTTCTAGAAAAGGAATATATGGAATTTGATGTGAGAAGGATTATGAATTAAGCAAATTTTGAATTTGTTGTTGGGACTCAAGCATGACTTCCATACTCCTTTCCGAATTGGATTTTCCTTCAGAATCAAGGACACTTACGGCGAGGCTATTTTGAAGCTTTTGGAGTCTTTTGGATTCAAAACATAGAAGAGAGAAGTAACAAAAACAAGAGTAGAAAAGAAACTTTGATTGAATTTAATAACAATAAAAAAAAGAAAGAATACTTACACCGGTATCACTCTTAGTACAAGCATCACTCTTTTTTTTCATGAAACTATTTTTCTATTTCAGTTACATAAAAAAATAAAAATTTACATTCAAAAGAGAAAGAAAAATCTAAGTTAAACGTATACAGAAATCTATTCTATTCTCTACCTAATCGTCCCCCTTTGCCTTCAGAAATTGCAATACTTATATGATAAAAGGAGTGCTAAAGGGTGGTGAAGATATGAGCTTAAATCGCTAGCCTAATAACCAATATCCTTGTCCTTTGTTATCCCTTTGTATACTGATAATTCATCTATGGACTTCTGGATCTGAGATTATCTTCATTGATTTCTCAAGTAAGGATAATAAATCTAAATAAAATCGATTTAATTGGATTAGATTTGATAATATCCTCTCTTTATTATCTCATATTTTCTGATAAGATTTGCTAATAAACTTTTTGATTTGGGATTATCTTAGTTGATCTTCAAGTTAACCAAATTGATCTTTAAAAATCCAGTTTTAACTGATTTTATCTAGTGTTTTCTCTCTAATTTGCTCCAGTTTTTGGATAGAATTGCTTCTAACCTCTGAATTTGAATAGATCTTCATTGATTTGCTTGAGCTTTTAGAACTCAAGATTTAATTGGATAAACTTGTCCATTTCTTCTCTTTCTCCATAAATTACCCTGCATACCATTAAACATTCAAATGAATTAAATAGCAGCATTTTATTATAAAATAAATGTGACACATGTGACACATGTGACACTAAATATGCAATAAACGTGTACAATCATACCGCCACACCTATCTTTTGCTCGTCTTCAAGCAAAGCAAAAAAATTAATCTAACACACTTTCGTAGGAATCACGGTCGCTTCTTCGCCCAAATGCGATACTTCTTTTAGGAAGGACCGTACCTTTTCAAGTACTGTCCGGATCAAATCATCAAACGATGTATACCAGAGGAGAACATAGGAGTGTGCTAGCATTCTGCCATGAACTTGCCTGCTGTAGACACTTTGGTCCCACAAAATGCGGAGAAAGTGTTGCAGAGTGGGTTCTACTGGCCCACTTTATTCAAAACCTCTTTCAACTTCTGCAAGTCGTACGTGAATTGCCAAATGACTGGGAGAATCACAAGGAGAGACATGATACCCCTTAATCCTATTTTGAAAGTTGAGATTTTTTATGTTTGGGGCATCAATTTCATGGGACTGTTTCCAAGTTCATTTGGCAACCACTACATCTTGGTTGCGGCTGACTATATCTCAAAATAGGTAGAGGTCGTACCGACCAGGACGAATGACAACAGGGTGGTTGTCAAATTTCTAAAAGAAAATATTTTCTCTCATTTTTGTACCCTGCGCGTGATCATCAGCGATAACGGGTCTTATTTTTGCAACAGATCTTCTGAAGCCCTAATGCGTAAATACTCTATCACTCAAAAATTGTCCACAGCATATCATCCCCAAAACAATGAGCAGGTGGAGGTGACTAACAGACAAATTAAGTTCATTTTGGAGAAAACTGTTAGGTAGAATAGATAAGAGTGGTCTGTCAAGCTAATAGATGCACTATGGGCTTACCGGACTGCTTTTAAAACTATTCTTAGTATGTCTCCATACTTAGTAGTACTTAGGAAAGCCTGCCATTTGTAGTGGAATTAGAAAATCGGCTTTGTGGGCCATCAAATAATTAAATTTTGATTTAAACAAAGCCAGTGAACTGAGAAAGCTGCAAATCTCTGAGTTGGAGGAGATACGTAATGAAGCCTATGAAAACACGAAAATAACAAAAGTAGGATCAATTTCTTTCACGACCAATGCATATACAGAAAGAATTTTATCCCGGGACAAAAAGTTTTACTCTACAATTCACGGCTTCACATCTTCACGGAAAAACTCAAGACTCATTGGTTCGGACCCTTCATTGTGTGTACCGTCTTTCCATATGGTGTTGTGGTAATTTTTGATCTAAAGAGTGGTGAAGAATTCAAAGTGAATAGATAAAAGCTGAAACTATTCTTGACCATTGAGCTTGTGTCACAAGAGGAGAACGTCATGGGTATTTTTGACCCATTTTACAAGTGACCATGTCCCATCACAAACGAAAAAAAACAAAAAAAACAAAATAATAAAATACAAAAAATGTAAAACTTATGACTTTTATCCAAATTCTTTGTATATAATAGAAACCCTAGTCCTAGTTGGTGAATCTTCTTTTAGCTTAGGGCTAAAATGGGAAACCCCATTTTCACCCACCTATTTAAACCCTCCTACCCCTCTTCTCTCATGCCCAATCTCAAAATAAATACCCAGATCTAAGAGGAGAAGCCAGAGCGTCGCCACATACCCAAGCTTTCCCCCTGCTTCCCCAAGTTTTTCGCGCCAAAACCTTCCTGTCGCATTTCCACGGCTGTCCTGAGGAGATAGCTGCACCGCTAGCCTCCTTCCTGGTTGATTTCTTGCGTAGATCTCTTATCTATGATCAGATCCCTGTCGCTGCTGTCTAGACTGCGTGAGACAATCTGTGGTTGGATTTCTCCCAAAGATTTTCAGGGGAGGTTTGCGATTTTTTCTCCTGATCTCTTTGTTTTAAATTCAGTTCTTGTCATGGCCCCTGTGAAAAATTTCAATGATATTCATGAGTATGGGACTGTATTCCTAGATCGGATTAGGGAAAGACAATGGTATAGACTAGTTTATGATAACACAGATTTTGATGCTTTCTATTGCCTGAAACTAGTGAAGAAATTTTATTTGGGGATAGATGCCATGATCATAAACTAGACCAAAACTAATTTCTAGTCTATCTAGATCATGGGGGCCTCTTAGTCACCATGGAGACTATTGAGGAAGTAGCACAAACCCCTACCTCTCCTCAGCACGCTGCACCACAGTCATTGATTGATTAGATAACTTTGATGGGTGTGTAATGCACTAAATTAGATCATATCTCCGAGCGAGTACCACGTTCTATAACACCCATTGTGTTGGATATTGGATCCAATGCAATATTTTGAGTTTAGATCACACAACTTCTTTCAACAAACCTGTGCTACAGATCATTCATAGCCTCATGATGAGGAAACACACAGTCTATTTGAACATGATACTCTTGCAACAGCTACTAGCAAACTCTCAACGTACAAGGGGTACTAAATACTCTCTACCCATTCTTGTGACCCGTCTGTGTAGAAACTTTCTGTCAAACGAGGACTTTTCTGAATATGATCGAGTATTGGTCACCGCAGAATGAATTACCAATGCATACAATAGCTATCTGTACTCGATCTGGGCACCTAGAGTCTAGTCTAAGGATATTCCTACTGAGTCATCTTCAAAAAAATAAATGGATGAGGATGAGCCTCACTTTTGACAGCAGCCACCCCCCACGGACACACACATTCATGTCTTCTATCTGAAAGGGCATGAAAAAGATTTTTAGGATCCAGACCAGACTTAGGAGGCAATTAGAGGACCAAAGCACTAGACTGGAGCATATTAAGGAAACACTTGGAATCACGCTCGGCTGAACCTCGCACTTCGGCTGGTTCGAGTAGAAGGAGGAGGTGATATCTTTTGTTGCACCTATTTATTGCATTTGCTTTATATGGCATACATTAACACAATGCATCAGATAGGTGTGGAGGAGGGGATACTAACATAAGAGTTCTTTTTTATTTCTTTTTCATTTTTAGGTTATTTTTCAGTATTTTTCTCCAAAAAAACCCTTTTAAATAGAAAAAAGTTTTGGATAGTCTTTTATAAAAATACTTGATAGTTATAAGGATTAAGGAGACCTAAGTTAAAAATTCTGTACTTTAGTCTAAATAAAAGAATATTGGTTGGATTGATAGTTAGAGACGAATTAGAAAATAACTCATTTCTTCACTTTTGCCTTGGCAGATATGTTGGCCCAAAGGCCCATCGCTCTAGTTTGGATGATGATTAACTCATGTAGTTATAGTACTAATGATCTTGTGTTTATTTAGTCTCAGATATTTGATCAAGATTTTAGTAGGTGTTTAGCTTCAACAAAGGATGTGAAGTCAAGTTTTGGAGCTAGCACGTGTTAATTCAAGAGCTTGCGCATAAAGATCGCATCAAGTACTCAAGAGGAGTCTAGCTCATTGGATCAAGGTTTAGACCAAGTCAAGAAGGAGAAGAAGATTTTCAGAAGAAGATTTTCTAGAAGACTTGTGTCGGTTTGTAAGAGTCAAGATTTTGTTTTTAGATAAAATATAAAGGATAGATTAGTTAGTGGATTGCTCAAGTACATACACACACACACACACAAAATTTATATGCATTTTAGAAAATACCGTTTTGGTTTTTAAGCTTCAAAATATACATGTATTTTATCAAAAATATTTAGAGCTTATTGTCAAAAATATAGATATTTCATCATATATGTTTAGTGGATCATATCCATACACACTAAGCTTCAAAAGTGTTTAAAATATCTTGTTTTTGTATTTGGAGAAGTTTTGAAAAAAATCATTTTCAATTTGGAGATTATTTTTGAAAAATATAGATTTTTGTTTAAGCCAAAATTTCTATATTACAAAAATAGTTCAAAATGTTTGTAATATGTTTTGATTTTTAATCAAACATGTTTGTATATCAAAATATATTAATGAACTTATTTTTGTAAAATTTATGAGAATTATGGGATTTTATTGAAGGTAAAATGACCAAGTTTTAATCCCTAAAAAATGTTGGACCAGGCCTTCTGCCAGTCGACCGAGACAGAAGTCGATCGACCGATGTGCACAGATGTGCACGGTCTGTTTAGCTGGAGGGCCGATCGACCGAGTTGGTCGACCACCAGAGAGCTCTACTCTCTGGATCCGGCCCCGGTCGATCGGGCGGTCGACCGGCAGAGAGCTTTTGCTCTTATATCTAGGCCTCAGTCGACCGAGCGGTCGACTGGTGCATAGCGGTCAGAAATCTGACTGTTGGCCGGTCGACCGACAGCAAGATTTCCTGCTGAGTTGGCCACCAACGGCCATATTTTAGGAGCCTATAAATTAAGGTTCCCTTGGGCTGTTTTCAATAAGATTTGAAGTGAGTTTTCAAGTTAGTTTTTCTTACCTTTCTAAATGTTTATCTCCACATGTTTTAGAGCAAATACTTCCATATCAAAAGGAGAGTTTTTCAAGAGTGTTTTGTAAAAGAGATTTCTTGAGTTTTTCACCACAAATTCATCCTTATTTTGTCACATATACTTAAGCTTTCCATTGCCATATCTATCCTATAGGAGAGTTGTTGTGAGAGTGTTTCTACGTGATCAAAGTGTTGAGATCACCAAAGTGTTTCATCTTGTATTTGAGGAGGCAAACTTGCGGGTTCATGTTGTTTTGAGTTCTTGAGGGAGCTCGGTGTAGAGGTGCGGCCTCAGCAAGCTAGTGTGCTTGCGTGTGTAGTTCCTGCGGGAACAAAAGAGGGACTAGTGAGTCCAAGAGTTCTAGCGTGAACTCCTTGTAGGTGTTGCAGGACTGAGTGATCCGGTGGGATCGATTCTAATGAAAATCCTTCATAGTGTTGAAGGCGGGGACGTAGAGTAAGGGTGCTTGAACCTCGAAACAAATCTCCAGTGTTTGCATTGCTCTCTCTTTATCTCTCACTTGTGTTTATATCTTGCATTCTTATATTGCTTTCATCTTTATATGCTTGATATATACTTGTGCTTAAATTGATATATGCTTGAGATTGTTTGCTCACACTTGTATTCAACTAAGAGAGCCATAGCGGAACCTCAACTCTTATTTAGAGGAATCTTGAGGAGATAGTCCAGAGCCCTTCACTGGGAATTCGACTACACTCTTGTGTTATACCTTGTGTGTTTAGCTTAATAGTTTTTAGTTTACTTAAATAGTTTTAATTCAGCATTAATTTATTATTAGATTAGCTAGTCACCTATTCACCCCCTCTAGGTGATTTCAATTGGTATCAGAGCTTGGTGCTCTTGATTTGGGTGTAACAATCTAGAGTTAAAGATTCTCCTTTTTAGCTAATCACAATATTTGTTTACAAATACATAGATTTCATGACACCTCCCATGTTTGATAATCTTAACATCCAAACTTGAAAAGTTAAGATGTCAATGTACCTCAAAGCCCTAGGCATTCATGTTTATTTTGCATTATTAAAAATTCATATTGTTTAAATGACAAACATCTAGAGGCTAATACAAAAGCCCTACATGCTTTAAGATCTACCCTAAATGATGAATATTTATCTAGGGTTGCTAATTTTGATTCGGTTTTTATACTATGGAACACTATAGTCTCCCTTGGCGAAAAGCAATATTATGCGCGGAGCGACTTGGATAATGGAAGTGATGCTTCCAACTTGTGCTACATGGTCCAAGGGGATAACCCCCTTGAGGTAAATTCTGAAACCGAGCTTGATGAGGATGTTGACATGTCATATAATGATCTTTCTTCATTTTGTCAACAACTTCTTGAAAAATATGATTTGCTCAAAAAGGATAATAAAAGATTGAAAAAGAAATATGATTCCATTTTAGAAGAAAAAGATTCTTTTCAAAATAAATTGGAAAATATTTCAAAGAAAATGAATCTTTGAAAAAGGAGAATATTTCCTTGTTTTCTAAATTAAATGATCTTTGTGAAGGAAATAATTCTTTGAAAATAAAATTAATTTGGTGAAAAAAGAAAAAATTGCTTTAGAAGAAAACAACACTTTGAAAAGAAAAATTGTTTCAAAAGAAAAGAAAATATTTCTAAAAAGAAAAAGATTGTTGATTCTCATACTTGTCATGCTCTTCATGCTACCATTGATAAAATGAGATTCAGTTTTTAAAAAATAGAATAAATTGTTTGAGCTCAACTTTGAGTAATCGTGCATTAATCATAATAGATTGGAAAGCTTGTTTCAAAAGAAACAAGCTCCACATGTTCATGCACATCACCCACGGCATACCTATGCACACTTTGCACATCATGAACACACTCATTCTCATGTGCATGCTAGAGTGTACAAATGTACACATTGCGGCCGCAAAGGCTATTTAGCAAAGTTTTGTTATAAAAGGTAAAATCCATAAATTTTGCTAATAAAATGTTTGGGTTCCTTATGATGCTAATCCCCGTGGACCCAAAAAAAATGGGTACTAAAATCCTCACCTCTGATATTTGATGTAGGTGTGGGCTCTCACATGACGTGAGAGGTTAGGTGCCTTGATGGTGGATGCATACGAGGCTAGATGGACATACAAAATTAATGCACCGCTATCAAGAAAGTTTGGTGAGTGGACCACCATATTTTGGAGACTTAAACATTAGTGCATATGGTTTAGTAACTATCTCTAAACTCCTTTTTGTTTACATGCTTTTACATTAATAATTTTTGGTATGTTTTTATGATCATGTTTTGGTTGTACTCCATGAAGAGAATACTTGTTTAGATGTAGTTTTATTAAAACTTGTGTATATACTGGTGCAAGTAGTGTGCTACACTTGATTATTATATGTTTGTGCTTCATTGCCCATTTGTACTCATTTCATGTACATGTATAACCTAGTTTTGATGATCATTTCATTTACACTTGTTTTTCCCATCTTTATGCATGTTTTTGCTTCATGTATATGTAACTTTTGTCCAAAACTAATAAACATACATGTATACCCTTGAGTCACTTGCCTTCATGCAAATTACATTATGGACTCTTTTGTGTTTAGGATATGTATGTACATTGTTAGTTATGATAAAACATACATATACCTTGAGGTTTATTTTTAATGAAAAATAAATTTTTATGATTTTCATATTTGGTTGATAAAAAGAATTTCATGTTTATTTTGAGCCTTATTGATTATTTAATGAATATGCTATTCACATAACCTTTGTACACTCACATCATTTTTGTTTACTCATGATTTTGTTTCATGAGCACATTTTTTAGCTTTATAGATTTCAAGTGTAAATTTTGTGTAAATTTTCGTGTATTTGGTATATTTCATGAGATATACATGATTTGGTTTCATATTTTAAGGATCTTTAACTAGTTTTTCAAAAAAAAAAAATACTTTAACTAGTTATTTATTCTTCATTTGGTAGTGTTTTCAATTTATAACTATTTTCAAATCTTATTTTTAAAAACTTCTACCCTTTGAAGGGCGGATGGTTGGGCGACCATGCCTTGCTGCTTTAAATTGAAAATCTATTTAAACATGTGCATGAATAGGGTGGATAGTTATGAGTAATGAGTAATACACATGATCTTTATGATATTTCACTTTTGTATACTCATACATGTTTTCTATATGTGTGTGTGTGTGTGTATGCTTCAAATTTCAATAATATCAATTTCAATTGGTAGTTTCATTTTCATACATATATATATTTTGTTTGTGCTTGATTTACAGTACCCTTACATATTTAAAGCACAAATTATGTTTATGTTAAGCATGACTAAATTTTAAATGTTAATTGGTATCTCAATGAAGCTTATGTATTATTTTCTATTGGTATTTCAATTGATATCAAAATATACTTCATATTTTACCTTTTAATTGGTATTAAAAAAAATTACAATGTTTCAATTTCAATTGGTATCAAAAATCTACTTTTGGTATCTTAAAAGTATGTTTATTTACAAGTAGTATCTCAAAATTTTTTATTGACTTAAGAGATTTCAAATTTATTTTAAAGTGATTTCAAAATTTCTGATATGCATTGCCTATATGCAAGGGGAGCTTAACATCTCTTCTGTATATAGATTCAAGTTGAATGTATCTTATATTAAAAAGCTTGACATCTTTTTTTTATGTGATACACGTGTGTAGGGGGGCTTAACATCTCCACTTATGCGTTGCATATTATGCTTTGTGTGAGTTAGGGTTTTGTCATCCCTTCTTCATGTAATGCATGTATGCAGGGGAAGCTAACTTCGCGTCTCTCTTCTTAATTAATCTATATCGCATATATCTTTATTGTTTGATTTATTTTCGCCCCTTTGTTAATGAATTGACAAAAAGAGGGAGAAGTATTTGATGAGTTTTATATGCATGTATATTTTATTTCCTTATTTTATATAAAAAGGGGGAAAAGAATTTTGAGAGTTTATGCATATATATTTTGTTTATGAAAAAATGGGAGAATAATTTGGTTTACAAAAAGGGGGAGAAGAATTTTGAGAGTTTATGCATATATATTTTGTTTATGCAAAAAGGGGAGAAGAATTTGGTTTTAAAATTTTGTTTTATGCATATTTATCTCTTTGTTTATGCATATATGTTTGTTTAATTTTTATATACCTCATTGAATTTTTTTTATGTTTATTGTTATGCATGAGGTAAGGGGGAGCTTCTATGAAGCTTATCTTTAATCCATCATATATAACTCCATGAGTTTTGTCATCATCAAAAGGGGGAGATTGTTGGCCCAAAGGCCCATCGCTCAAGTTTTGATGATGATTAACTCATATAGTTATAGTACTAATGATCGTGTGTTTATTTAGTCTCAGATATTTGATCAAGATCTTAGTAGGTGTTTAGCTTCAACAAAGGATGTGAAGTCAAGTTTTAGAGCTAGCAAGTGTTGATTCAAGAGCTCGCGCATCAAGATCGCATCAAGTACTCAAGAGGAGTCTAGCTCATTGAATCAAGGTTTGGACCAAGTCAAGAAGGAGAAGAAGATTTTCTAGAATACTTGTGCCGGTTTGTAAATGTCAAGATTTTATTTTTAGATAAAGTATAAAGGATAAATTAGTTGGTGGATTGTTCAAGTACATACACACACACAAAATTTATATGTGTTTTAGAAAATACAGTTTTGGTTTTGAAGCTTCAAAATATACATGTGTTTTATCAAACTATTTTATAACTTATTGTCAAAAACATAGATATTTCATCATATATGTATAGTGGATCATATCCATACACAGTAAGCTTCAAAAGTGTTTAAAATATCTTGTTTTTGTATTTGGAGAAGTTTTGAAAAAATTATTTTTCAATTTGGAGATTGTTTTTGAAAAATATAGATTTTTATTTAGCCAAATTTCTATATTACAAAAATAATTCAAAATGTTTGTAATATGTTTTAATTTTTACTCAAACATGTTTGTATATCAAAATATATTAATGAACTTATGTTTGTAGAATTTATGAGAATTTATGGGATTTTATTGAAGATAAAAAGATCAAGTTTTAATCCCTGAAAAATGTTGGACCAGGCCTTCTGCCGGTCGACCGGTTTGGTCGACCGATGTGCACAAACGTGCACGGTCTGTTTGGCTGGAAGGCCGGTCGACCGAGCCGGATGACCGATAGAGAGCTTCTGCTTTTTGTATCCAGGCCTCAGTCGACTGGGCGGTCGGCCGGTGGCACAACAGTCAGAAATCCGACCGTTGGCTAGTCGACCGAGCAGTCAATCAATAGCAGGATTTCTTGCTGAGTTGGCCACCAACGGCCATATTTTGGGAGCCTATAAATAGGGGTTCCCTTGGGCTGTTTTTAATAAGATTTGAAGTGGGTTTTCAAACTAGTTTTTCTTACTTTTCTAAGTGTTTATCTCCACTTGTTTTAGAGCAAATACTTTCATATCAAAAGAGAGTTTTTCAAGAATGTTTTGTAAAAGAGATTTCTTGAGTTTTTCACCACAAATTCATCCTTATTTTTCTCACACATACTTGAGCTTTTCATTGCCATATCTATCCTATAGGAGAGTTGTTGTAAGAGTATTTCTAGGTGATCAAAGTGTTGAGATCACCAAAGTGTTTCATCTTGTATTTGAGGAGGCGAACTTGTGGGTTCGTGCAGTTTCGAGTTCTTGTGGAAGCTCTGATTGTAAAATCAAAGAGTTAAGAGATTTACCGTGTAGCTTGTGGCTAACGGGTCGTGTCCACAGGAGGAATGCGAAGAAAGCTTTTCGATGTTTCGTTTAATAACAAAGAATTGTGCTCATTTTTTAATTGAAAAGAGAATGGAAAGAAGGGAGATGATTAAAAGAGAAATTACAACTTTGGAGAAGGCTTTGGAGAAGGTGATTTAAAAAGCTTGAAAATTATTTGGTTGATTTTAATATAAGAAGGAGAAGATCTGGGCTCACTAATTTTTAACTCAGCTATGTACTTATCTCAAGGAAATTTTGGTTGCATCACTTTTATTATAAATCAAAAATCTTTAGTTTCTTTTAATGTCCAAGCAAAACAAATAAGATCGTTTCATTTAAATCTTAAGCCCTTTCATTACAAATCATTAAGAAGTGAATATTAAACCATCAAGCGCGAAGAAGCAAGTATGGAATAAAAACAGTTCAAAGAGATTTGTGCTTTAAAAGTCCAAGTTTAAAATAAAGAAATCCTCATGTGCTTTCAAGAACGAAGTTTTAACTATGATACTTTATGATTCAAAAAGTGTTGCTTTTATGAAAATCAGTCAAGAGAGAGATGATAGAAGAGGTCCATTAGTGAGTCCAGAAAACGAATTATCTACTCATTATGAAATGAAAACAAACAAGAGAATGACAAGTAAACTTGAACATACCGAATTCGAGTTGAGTTGATCAAGCAAGTAGAAGCTCCTTTGATTGTCACTTCAAAGACGAATTACACACTCAATTTCACTCTTCTCTCTGGTGTTTGCACTGAACTACAAATTATATAACAAAAATACAACTTCTATACTATCTAACAAAAAGCCTAAATCCTTAAAGAATAAACAAAAATTCTAATCCTAGTCTTCGCTCCCTTTTTCTCTGTTGAAACTGGTATTTATAGGGAAAAATCAGAGGGGAGAGATCGTAGAAAGATTGGGGGAGCAAACGCTCCCCCAACAACTTTATCCAAGCCGCGAAAACGCGTCTAGGGCCGCGTTTCTGCGACCCTGGTGTGGCCAGATGGCCACACCCAAGTGGTGGGTGCTCCTGGTTTGATGATTCTCCCATATCTTCTGCTGGTTTTCTCGTTTTTGCTCCAGGATTTGACGAAACAGCCTTTGATTGTTGGCTTCAACCGCTTGATTTGGGAGGATTCTTTTCAACCTGTTTTCAACCTCTCTGATATGCCAAGATTTTGCCCTGATTCCTTGATTTCGAATTTATTCTGAATTAAATCAGAATTTGGTGGGCTTTTGGGCTTATTTCTCTTTCCTTTCTTTTAGCAATTTGGCCTACATTTAACAAAGAAGAAGAAGACTTATTAATAGGATTTATTAGCTAAAAAGTATGAAAAGGTGACAATGTATATGCAATATATGTGACTGATCACACCCCCATACTTATCTTTGCTCGCCCTCGAGCGAAATATCAAAACTGATCCTAATCAATTATTAGACCACTTTCGCAGGTCACTCGATTGCACTGAGCATGTGCAACAAGCCGTTAAACCTCTAGGTTACCCCTAGAGGACGAGTTTTATCTCGTGAGAGTTTTCAGTGGATTGCACCCACAAAATCCATAAAGAAAGAGGAAAAAGTTAGTATTTCCAAAAAGCATTTTGAAAAGAGAAAATATTTGAAGTATATTTGTGAGAGTTTAAGTAATCTATAAGTTATAGGAATATCAAATTTTTCATTCCTAAACTTAGTCTCCATTCAAAAACATGTCGTCAATCAAAGTAAGGAGTCAAATTGTCTTTCTCATCTAGTCTATTATTTTACCCTGAGTCATATGCACCATCGTGACTGTGAAGTTTGACTAAGGGTTCTTTAACATTAACTCTTATGCCTTATTTATATTTATTTTTGGTGGAATTTATTCCTCAATTTCATTAGGCTTTCTAATCTGCCCATGTAACGAGCCTTTAGTTGGTGACACCTAAACCGGACAGTTTTAGGGCACCAGGTGAGAAAATACCCCTAAGGACTTAAACACTCGAGCAGACAAGGCCACGAAATCAAGGTTTTTATTTATAAAATGTACCCTTTTTAGGCGTGAGTACTTATGCTTCATGAGGCTTAGATACCCAGCTTAATAAGAGGATTTATATATATATATATATATATATATATATATATATATATATATATATATATATATATATATATATATATTTCAAACTTATCTAATTATCTTTTGCATAAATACCAAGGCTTGCTTAGGCCAAGCACCTAGCTAATCAATAATTAGATTTGTTTATTTATTATCTTTTTCATATAGTTTTTTTTTTTTTTTTTTATAAGGCAAAAGAGTCTTTGTTTTTAAACCTTACGTGTGCAAGTGTATAAAGTGTGCATATTTCATCAAGGTAAAGATCAAGACTAAATTACTTTCACAAATTTTTTTCCTAACCCTAAAAATCAAACAAGTCATCTTATTTTGACCAAGTGTAAGAAATCTTAATTATGATTTTCCTATTCCTTAAAATTGACTTAATTTCTTACAAAAATATATCAAAATATTGTTCTTACCTTTCAAAAAGTTTATATATATATATATATACAATTTTTTTTTACAATTTTTTTTTACATTTTTTTTTGAAGTTATATTAGTCATGTTAGAACCCTCCCCCACACTTATCTCATGCATTGTCCCCAATGTATGAAAGAAATGTATACATGCATGAAATGTAATGTAAAAGAGGTGCATATATTATACAGAAATATGTACAACATCAAGTTTCTCCCACACCTAGATCTTTTTCGGTCTTATCCCTCTAGCTCTCTTCCCGTCATTCCAATGGGTCCTCTTTATAGGGCATAGTGGGGAGGCCAATTTTTCTGTCATTTTAGCTCTCTTCCTCCCCAGTCTCATCTTCTTTAGGTTTTCCTTCCTCATATTTCTACATTCAATATTCAAAAATTGATCACCACCACACTTCTCAGTTGGAACTTCCTCACTATGAATGCCTTAGAATTCTAACTCAGTTCCATATATCTCCTCAAATCTTAGGTCAACACTTTCCCTAAAGATGTGAAATTAACCAAAAGATCCCTAGTTGGTTCATCCAAACACATGAGTTCTTCTTCGAAAAGGTTTTCAAAGGGTATGTCAATCGGAGGTTCTTGAATTATATTCTCATGCGATACATTATTGGTTGGCTCATCAAAAGTGAAAATATTCAAATCAAATTTCCCTTTTTAAAGGGTACTCTAACATTATGATCTCCGACATATGCCTTCTCATCAAGATAATCGCATTCATTCTTAAATAATTCATTAAGAAACAGCGACTCATCTTCTATATCTTCACTCTCTTCATCACAATTATTTTCAACAAAGTTTACCTCAAATGTTTGATCTCTTATCTTACGAGGTTGTTTTTCTAGGTTGAAGACATTGACTCTCTAGTCATGTCCCCAAAAGTTAACCTCATGGACCCATTCCTACAATTGAGATGGCATTTGCAGTAGCAAGGAATGGTCGCCCTAGGATAACCAGAGTTTGAGCCCTATGATTGGAGTTAGACACAGGTTGTGTTTCTAGAACTATGAAATCAACGGGGTAAATAAACTCTCCAACCCGGATAAGGACATCATTAATCTCTCCTTTTGGAACTTTCACTGAATGGTCAGCCAGTTGGATAGTGACTCGAGTTGGACTAAGATCGCCCAACCCGAGTTGTTGATAAACTGAGAATGGAAGTAAGTTGATACTTGCCCCCAAGTCAAGAAGTGCACGACTAATCTCGGCTTGTCCTATTGTACAGGCAATGGTTGGACTAGCTGGATCCTTGTACTTAACAGGGATCGTACCCGATAGTAGCTCACTAATGTTAGTGGCTAAGAAGATCTTTTTAGGTACATTAGTCTTTCTCTTCTTGGTGCACATGTCCTTAAGAAACTTAGCATAAGATGGGACTTGTTGGATGGCATCAAGAAGTGGCACATTTATCTTCACTTGATTAAAGATCTCTATTATCTTATCCATGTGTGGATTTTGCTTGTTATTTTTCAGCCTATTAGGAAATGGTGTTATAGGCTGGTGCACATGACTGGTTGACTTATCTTTTTCAGATTCATCAAATTTAGGAGGAGTGGGATTAGATGAGGTGGATGCTGAAGTGTGATTGTGCTGACTAGGATTAGGTGGTGTTGACAGTTGGTTATCAACTTTCTTTCCCGACCTCAATGTATGAACAACATTACATTGATTCAGTAATTGATCCTCAACCAAATGAGCTTGTTGTGAATTCTTGGGATTCATAATTGGTTGACTGGGCAAGGTACCCTTTTACCTCTCATGTTGTGGGTTGGCTAACTGGCTCATTTGACCCTCTAGTCTCTGTATTGTTTGCATGAGGGAATCTTAGTTCTTCATGTACCTTTCCATGTTTCTCTCAAAATCAGTCATTCTCCTTTCGAGTTGAGGATTCTGGAAGGAAGATGGTGGAGCTTGGTTGAGAAAATTTTGTTGATAATTTGAAAAAATGTTGGGAGAATTGTGAGGGTGATTGGAAAAGTTAGGTTGATTATTGGAAGAATTATTGGAATGATGGAAGTGGTTTGCATGGTTTGACCGTGGGTGGTCATTATTTTGTTAGCTCCATGAGAAATTTAGGTGATTTCTCCAGCCAGGATTGTACGTTGGAGCGTAAGGATCATTGTTTGGCCTTGAAAAGGTGATCGTACATATATTTTGTATTCTTTTCATTACACTCCTACATTTATCGTGTAATAAATCTGCTAATTTTCTTATCTTAAATATCTATTTTGTAGAAGATAATAATGAAGAGAAAGAGGATTAAACCAAATAAATACCAGTTAAAATCAGATTTAACTGGATCTATTTGGTTAGCTGAGGATGATCCCAGATCTAGTTAGAACAAATCAAAGATTGGGGCAAATGTTCAGCTGAAGATCAGAGCAAATCAGAAAGATAACACCAAATGGAAACCGATAAAATTCAGATTTTTATAAATCCATTTTGGTTAGCTAAAGATCAACCGAATATAATATTAAATGTAGAGAGATAAATGGATAGAGAGAAGATCAACGGATGAGATGAAGCATGTTTGACTCAGATTCTGACTGGATACATCTTAGTATTTGAATCATAACTTTTGCTACCGAATCTCAAATCAGATGATTCAAGATGATCCAGAAAGTCGACTTACAGGTTTACAATCTTATGTTGATCACTATTTCTAATTTTATAATTTGATAAGTGATATTCAGCAATCAACACGCTAACAAACTGCAGATCAGAACTGAGTATCCACATCAAATCAAGTTTGGAGATAAGGGGAGGATTCAAATTCAAAAATAGCCAGCTTTCCCTATCTTCATACTCCTCTAACCTCTACATTTCTTCTATAAATACCTGCAATCTCAAAGGCAAAGAGGGAATGACCAAGCAGAGAGTAGAACTTAGGCTAATTTATAGTTTGTAACTTAGGTTTTTAGTTTTCTTTCATGTAATTTTTATTTTCTTTATGTAACTGAGAGGAGATGATACTTCATGGAGGAATGAGAGTAAGCTTGTACTGCAGGTGACACCGGTGTAAGAGATCTCTTCTTCCATTGTTATTTGAATTGAATCAAAGTTACTTTTTCTTCTTTACTCTTATTTTCGTTTACTCTCCTCTAATGTGTTGCAATCCAAGTGAATCTGTTAGCATCAAGACTGCTTCGCCATTGCAAGTGCCCTTGATGGCTTATGGTGATGAACAACCATTCTCTTGCTAGTATAACTTGCCCTTTTATTCTTAGTGTAGATCGAGAATGGGGAAGATCCTACACGCCATTCTTGATCGCCTTCAAGGACAAGGTAAGTCATAACTACGAATCCAAGGTATATGAGCACAGAAGGGGTAAGTCACTTTTAGTTTCTTTCTTTTCTTTTAATTCTTTAGTTTAGAATACCACAATCTATCACTTCTTTTATCATTCCTTTTCCATTTCTTTGTATATATCATTTCTAGTTTTTCCATCTTCTTAATCTACCATCTTCTTCCTAATTCAACTTTAACTCAATTTTCCTTTTTCTTTTAAAGAACTAAAGAAGAACTTTAACCATACTTTGTAGCCTAAAAGAGAACTTACTAAAAAGCTTCCATCGCTAGTCCCTCCTTGTGGATCACGACCCGCATAGCCACTAGCTATTGCAGTAGAGTTGAGTAACTTGCACTCTTTAATCTTAAAATCTGAAATACTGCATTTTGTGTGCAGATTCAACCTCAATCAAATTTTGGCGCCGTTGCAGGGGAGGGACGATAAGTTACTCTCTTTAAAAGTTTACATTTTTTGGTTAACTTTCTTCTTTGTTTTTTGTACAGATTTAACAGTAAGGAATTCTTGCTGCAGTGGACACATAAGTGGCCTTGGACTCTGCTCAAGAAAGCAGAGCCAAGAAGCCCTCAGATTTGCTTGAACTACTAACCTGTATTTTTTCAGGTTGGCTGAATTGAAAATCTGAATTTCTGTAGCATTTATCTCCTTGTTTGACTCACTGTATATATATTTTTAACACAACAGTAAAAAGTGATTGTAAATGCTAAAAATGATTTAGACTTTGCATTTAGGCACGTGTCTATTTCATTTCATTTTTTATTTACTGTTGAAGAGTGCTGAAGCCAAGGTATGTGCGCATAGCATTTAGTATAAGGTTCATTCTTGTATGAAATATTGCTTGAATGTTACTTTTTTCTATATACTTATACACTGCACTAAATTGACTTAAGGGCTTATCCTATAAATAAGGTAAGGTGGGGAAGTCATTACCCTCCCTTAGCCCACAAACAATCTCCTCATTCACTAACCCAAGCCTAACTAAAAATGAGTAGACGTTGGCCCTAGGGACATCTCGGACTCAATTAGGAGATTATCCTAAGGGGAAAGGTGATGGAATTTGACTCCTGCCAAATCAGTGTCTAGGAAGGGGATTAAGGGCCGAAAGCCTGAAGGTTGGTGGTTACTTAATTAAGGAACATTTTTGACAGATAACCTCCACCAATCTTGCCTTGACCTGGCTGATTAGCTTGTGGTCAAAGTCTGCATTATACCTCCCGTGAACAGTCTAAGCAGTTAGGAGTCGTCTAGGTCATAGGTCTACCCTAACTTAGTTTAGAATTTTTTTTCTTTTCTTTTTTTGCTTATTTGTTTGTGTTTTATTGTTTGATATGGCTTATAACAATAATTTTTCCAATTGTAATGGTAATCCATATTACACCTCTTTTTCGGATGTTACCAATCCGGCATATCATAACTTTAACCAACATAGTGTGCCGGATTGGTCTTATCCAAATCAATATAACCCATGTCCCCAATCTTATAACCATAATTTCCAGAATAATTTTAACTTTTCACAGAGTCAATGGGGATTCACCTCCCCCGAGTCCAATTTTCAACCAACTTGTCCTCCTTATCCACCTTGTCTACAATATTTCCAAGATTCATACTCAGTTCCACCAGTCCAAAATAGAAAACCATCAATTTGGAAATGAGTAAGCGTGAGTCCAAACAAAAATCACAAAATCTGATGGACTCACAATTTCACCACCAATTCCAAAATAACACTTTATCTTTTCAAGACCAATTGCAATAAAATGATGAACCAATCAACTATGAAAAGATGCTTGAAGCCATGACTCAGGCTCAAAACGCTCGTAATCATGACATAGAAATGATGGTCCAAACTCTATGTTCCACCGTTTGACCAGTTTTGATGTCGCTAACCATTCTGTTAGAGTCGAAGAGTCATGTTGTTTTGGAAAACAAGGTTCCATTTCAGCACAATCATTTGAACTTACCCAAACTCCAAATTTTGAAAGTGACATTGACAGTTTGCCAAGTTATCCCTTTCCTGAAATTGAACTTGAGAATGAATATGATCATGAACCTCAACTTAGTGATTCAATTCTACTTCCTGATTCAATTATGACTCCGGTATCTTCACCTGATTTCAATCTTTTTCTCGAGTCAACATTGGATCCTGTGCCAATTCATAATGAAATTGAATCGCCTATTTTGATGATCATCATATTGAACTTGACCAATTTCATACTTTTGAAAGTCTCATTGACAAATTGGCAAGTTCTCATTTTTATGAAGTTGAACTCAATGAGAAATGTGACCTAGATTCTCAATTTTGTGATCCAGTTCAAATTCCGAATCAATATTGACTCCTGTTTTGTTACCCGACTTGAGTAATATTTTAGAGTCAGTTTTGATTCCTACACCTGTCATTCTTGAACTTAAATCACCAATATAAGTCACATTCCATTGTGGGAAAATGAATGTGGACTTGAGTTTCAACTTCTTGATTTAGACCCACTTCTTGAACCAATCTCGACTCCTGAACCTTTACTTGACTTAAGTCACTTTCTTGAGTCGGTACTAGTTCCTGTACTTCCTAAGTCCAAGTCAATTATTTCATCTTTTCACACTTCATTTTGGGACAAGGCGGTTGACAAAATTGACTCTGAAATTAATTATGAAATTTGGAAATTAGATGGGGTTAAATTTTTAATAAAAATCGTTCATATATACATCATTTTAGTGGGTTATATTAGAGAGATTTATGATGGGTTCCTCCGAACTCCATGCAAAGTCGATTAGGCCGCATTTCGTGGACCAATCAGACCACCACCGGAACCACCACCTTAAGGTAGTATTTTCCTTCCCTGTCTTCTTTTTCATGCATCTATGCATTAATTCATACATTGAGGACAATGCATGAGATAGGTATGAGGGAGGGTTCTAACATAACTTAGGTTTTCTTTTTATTGAAATTTTTTTACATTTTCTTTACTTTTAAAAACTTTTTGAAAATAGAAACAATATTTTGACATATTTTTTGTAAGAAATTAAGTCAATTTTAAGGAATAGGAAAATCAAAATTAGGATTTCTTAAACTTAGTCAAAGTAAGATTATTTGTTTGATTTTTAGGGTTAGGAAGATAATTTGTCAAAGTAATTTAGTTTTGATCTTTACCTTAATGAAATATGCACACTTCATACACTTACACAATTAGGGTTCAAAAATAAAGATTCTTATGCCTTGTAAAAAAAAATCTGTGAAAGATGAACAAATCTAATTATTGATTAGCTAGGTGCTTTGGCCTAAGTAAGCATTGGTATTTATGCGAAAGATGATTAGATAAGTTTGAGAAAAAAATATAAAAAATTCTCTGATTAAGCTGGGTATTTGTGCCTAATAAAGCATAAGTATTCACGCCTAAAAGTGGTTCATATAATAAAATTCTTAGTTTTGTGGCCTTGTTTGCTCGAGTCCTTAAGTCCTTGGGGTGTTTTCTCACCCGGTGCCCTAAGACCGTTTGGTCTGGGAGTCACCGATTAATGGCTCGTTACATGGGCAGATTAGAAAGCCTAATAGAACTAAGTAATAATACCACCAAAAATATATATATAAATAAATAAGGCATAAGAGTTAGAGTTAAAGAACGCTTAGTCAAAATTTTCACGGTCACAAAGGTGCATATGACTTAGGGTAAAGTAATGACTAAATGAGAAGTACAATTTGACTTCTTACTTTGATTGATAACAAATTTTTGAATAGATACTAAGTTTAGGAATGAAAAATTCGATTTTCCTATAACTTATAGATTACTTAAATCATACAATAATATTTCAAATAATTTTCTCTTTCAAAATGCTTTTCGAAAATGCTAACTCTTTGTTACTTTTTCTTTATGGATTTTGTGGGTGCAATCTACTGAAAACCCTCACGAGACAAAACTCGTCCTCTAGGGGAAACCTAGAGGTTTAACGACTTGTTGCACATACTCAGTGCAATCGCGTAACCTGCGAAAGTGGTCTAATAATCTTTGGTTTAGTTTTGTTGATTTGCTCGAGGACGAGCAAAAGATAGGTATGGGGGTGTGATCGTACATATATTTTGTATTCTTTTCATTACACTCCTACATTTATCGTGTAATAAATCTGCTAATTTTCTTATCTTAAATATCTATTTTGTAGAAGATAATAATGAAGAGAAAGAGGATTAAACAAAATAAATACCAGTTAAAATCAGATTTAACTGGATCTATTTGGTTAGCTGAGGATGATCCCAGATCTAGTTAGAACAAATCAAGGATTGGGGCAAATGTTCAGCTGAAGATCAGAGCAAATCAGAAAGATAACACCAAATGAAAACCGATAAAATTCAGATTTTTATAAATCCATTTTGGTTAGCTAAGATCAACCGAGTATAATATCAAATGCAGAGAGATAAATGGATAGAGAGAAGATCAACGGATGAGATGAAGCATGTTTGACTCAGATTCTGACTGGATACATCATAGTCTTTGAATCATAACTTTCGATACCGAATCTCAAATCAGATGATTCAAGATGATCTAGAAAGCCGACTTACAGGGCTACAACTCTTATGTTGATCACTATTTCTAATTCTATCATTTGATAAGTGATATTCAGCAATCAACACGCCAACAAACTGTAGATCAGAACTGAGTATCCACATCAAATCAAGTTTGGAGATAAGGGGAGGATTCAAATTCAAAAATAGCCAGCTTTCCCTATCTTCATACTCCTCTAACCTCTGCATTTCTTCTATAAATACCTGCAATCTCAAAGGCAAAGAGGGAACGACCAAGCAGAGAGTAGAACTTAGGCTAATTTATAGTTTGTAACTTAGGTTTTTAGTTTTCTTTCATGTAATTTTTATTTTCTTTATGTAACTGAGAGGAGATGATACTTTCATGGAGGAATGAGAGCAAGCTTGTACTGCAGGTGACACCGGTGTAAGTGATCTCTTCTTCCATTGTTATTTGAATTGAATAAAAGTTACTTTTTCTTCTTTACTCTTGTTTTCGTTTACTCTCCTCTAATGTGTTGCAATCCAAGTGTCTATTAGCATCAAGATTGTTTCGCTATTGCAAGTGCTCTTGATGGCTTATGGTGATGAACAACCATTCTCTTGCTAATATAGTTTGCCCTTTTATTCTTAGTGTAGATCGGGAATGGAGAAGATCATACACGCCATGCTTGATCGCCTTCAAAGACAAGGTAAGTCGTAGCTACGAATCTAAGGTATATGAGCACAGAAGGGGTAAGTCACTTTTAGTTTCTTTCTTTTCTTTTAATTCTTTAGTTTAGAATACCACAATCTATCACTTCTTTTATCATTTCTTTTCCATTTCTTTGTATATATCATTTCTAGTTTTTTCATCTTCTTAATCTACCATCTTCTTCCTATTTCAACTTTAACTCAATTTTTCCTTTTTCTTTTAAAGAACTAAAGAAGAACTTTAATCATACTTTGTAGCCTAAAAGAGAACTTACTAAAAAGCTTCCATCACTAGTCCCTCCTTGTGGATCACGACCCACATAGCCACTTGCTATTGCGGTAGAATTGAGTAACTTGCACTCTTTAATCTTAAAATCTGAAATACTGCATTTTGTGTGCAGGTTTAACCTCAATCAAAAGGCCGCATTCATCGGTTCAGAAAAGTGTTGGTGAGCTTGAAATACAGGACACTCCTCAAACACATGATTCATGGCCTGACAGTAAGTACAGCCCGGAGTTGGAAATTGGTTCGGGCTGACTTGATTGACTGGACTTGGTTCCTTAGTTTCTAAAGCTTCCAGTCTTCTCGCTAGGTTACCTAACTTAGCCTCGTTAGCTATGGATGATTCAATCG
This sequence comes from Agave tequilana, assembly GCA_038442645.1. Classification (NCBI taxonomy): domain Eukaryota; kingdom Viridiplantae; phylum Streptophyta; class Magnoliopsida; order Asparagales; family Asparagaceae; genus Agave; species Agave tequilana. The sequence continues at coordinate 106,371 of JAVJIF010017587.1, forward strand.
AATGGAGACCTTCTTTTGAAGAGATAGAGTTTGGATTTCTAGAGCTTGTAAGTTCACCTAGAGGGGGGGTGAATAGGTGATGGCTAATCTAATGGTCACTTAATGACAAATAATGCAGAATTAAAAACAATTATGACCTAAACTAAACTCTTACACTAAACACCACGTATAATACAAGAGTGTTACCGAATTCCCTGTGAAGGGCTCTGGACAAACTCCTCTAGATTCCCCTTGATAAGGGTTGAGGTGCCGTGTTGGCTCTCTTGGTTAAATACAAGTGTTAGCAAACAACCCAAGCAAGTGTAACAATTTAAGCACACAAGTATATCAGGCATATAAAGATAGACAATAAAGGAATGCAAGATATAAAGGAGATAGAGAGAGATGAGCAATCGCAAACACAAGGGTATGTTTCGAGGTTCGAGCACACTTGCTCTACATCCCCGCCTTCGACACACGAAGGATTTCCACTAAGCAAGATCCCAATGGATCTCTCCCCGGTGCCGCAACACCTACAAACCCTCGGACTCCCTAGTCCCGTACACACGCAAGCTCACTAGCTCGCCGAGGCCGCACCTCAAACCAAGAGTTCACAACCGAACTCTAAACACCGCGAGCACACTTGCCCGCCTCCTCAAAGGAACAAAGAAAAGTCTTTGGTGATCACAACACTTTGATCACCTAACAAAAACTCTCACAACACAATCCTATGGATAGATAAAGCAATGGATAGCTCAAGTGATTGTGAGAAAAGCAAGGATTGAATCTATGGTGAAAAACTCAAGAAATCACTTTAAACACTCTTGATAAATTCTTCCCTTTTGATAGGAAATATTTGCTCTCAAATTTGTGGAGAAAAACCTCTGAAAAGGATTGGAAAAACTGGCTCAAAAATACTCTCCAAATCTTTTTGAAAACAATGACCAAACCCCCAAATTTATAGGCTGTCAAAAACTAGCCGTTGGGGTCTGTCAGGCCTGTCGGTCGACCGCCCGGTCGACCGCCAACGGTCAAGAATCCGACCGTTGGAGCCTCCGGTCGACCGCCCGGTCGACCCAAAAAAACAGAGAGCACTGCTCTCAGTTCCGGTCGACAGGGTCGGCAGACCAGCCATCTGCCAGGTCAAGGCGTGCACGTCGTGCACGTCGGTCGGTCGATCCGGTCGACAGACTTCAGAGTTAGTCGACTAGCAAGGTAGTAAGTCGACTAGCTGAAGCCTGAAAACAGTTTTTCTGGGATTTAAAACTAAGTCTTTTGGTTCACATAAAATCCCATAAAATACAAAGAATTTCTACAAAAATAGTTTAACCAATATACTTTGATAAACAAACATGCTTGCACAAAATCAAGGCATGTTATAAAAGATTTGAACTATTTTTGTATGTTGGAAATATTGGTTCAAATGAAAACTTGTATTTTTCTAAAACTTGTTTTCCAAACTTCTTCATGATACAAAAACAAGATATTTTGAATTCATTAAAGCATAGTGTGTATGGATATGATCCACTGCACAATTAAGATGAAATATCTATGTTTTTGGCATTAAGCTCTAAATATGGTTTTGGTTTAAAACATATACATAAGGAATACCAAAAACCAAAATCGTATTTTTCCAAAATGAAAGTCTTTTCTAAATCTGAAAATTCTTTTATGAAAAGACAACTAAATCAAGAGTGTGTGTGTGTGATATATACTTGAGCAATCCACCAACTATTCTATCATTTACATTTTTAACTAAAACAAAAACAAAATCTTATACCTAGACACAAGTCTTCATCTTCTTGAAGTCTTCACTTGAAGGCTTCTCATCTTCTTGACTTGGTCCAAACTCCGTGCTAGCTCCAAATCTTGACTTTGAATCTTTTGTTGAAGCTATGCACCTACTAAGATCTTGATCAAAGAATCTGTCACTAATTAAACAAAACACAAGATCATTAGTACTATAACTTCATGAGTTAATCATCATCAAAACTAGAGTGATGGGCCTTTGGGCCAACAATCTACCCCTTTTTGATGATGACAAAACTCATGAAGTTATATATGCATGGATTAAAGTAAAGTTTCAAAGAAGGTCCCCCTTAACTCATGCATAACGCAAAATAATAAATATATGCAATAAAGCTCACAAACATGTATGCAAATGAATGGAGATAAAACAAAATAAATCTTTTTCTCCTATTTGCAAAACAAAAACATATATGCATAAACATAAATCTTTATTCAAACATGCATATAAACTCAAATACTTCTCCCCCTTTTTGTCACTCATCAACAAAAGGTTCAAAGTAAAATCAAATCAAACAAATTTTTCTCCCCCTTTTTGTCAAAAACAAAGAGATCAAGAAGGGGTAATACAAATCAATCAATAAAGATTTATATGCGATATACATTCATGAAGAGGAAGACGCTAAGTTAACTTCCCTACACATATGCATTACATGAAGAAGGGATGACAAGCCCTAACTCACATAACACATATTATGTAATGCATAAGAGGAGATGTGAAGCTCCCCCTACGCACGTGTACCACATAAAGAAGAGTTGTTAAGCTCCTCAATATACAATACACTCAACATGAATCTATATGTAGAAGAGATGTTAAGCTCTCCTTGCATATAGGCAATACAAAAAAAAATTTTGAATTTTTCTTATAAAACAAAATTTTGAATTTTCTCAATAAAACAAATCTTGAGAATTTTTCTTAAATTTTATTTTCTTATCATAAACAACTTTGTGCTTTAAACATGTAAAACAATTTTAACTCAAGCACAAATAACAAATCATATATATGTATGGAAAGAGTATACCAATAGAAATTGATACATACATATATGGGAAGACAAAATATGAGTATATACAAAGGAAGTTCATATTGATACAAATTGAAAATGTCCAATGATACCAATTGAAAAATAAGTTTAAGTGTATACATCATATAATCTATCACAAAAAAAATTATATTTCAAGGTATATGTATGTTTTGACAACACAAGAAGTATACACACATATCCCTAAACACAATTGAGTCCATATATATAGATTTGCATGAAAGGCAAATGACTCAAGAGGTATACATGTATATCTTAAAGTTTGCAAAATAACATATACATGAAATGAAAGCACATGATCATAACACAAATCCAAAATGGGAATACAAGTTTAAAAACGTAAGGATCATTAAAACTAGGCTATACTAGCACACCAAATAGGCGCAAATAAGCAATCAAACCCAACCATATATAGATTTATTTGTGACCCATAATATGTATAAGTATAAATCCTAGTGTTGACAAAAACTATCATTTAAACTAATATTCAATACATGAAGCATCAAATCTTGAGAATACAAAAAAATAAGATCATGTGTATATCTTATAGATTAATTGAAGAATAAATAACTAGTATAAAATAGTTTTTGAACAACTAGTTAAAGATCCTTCAAATATATCAAATCATATGTATTTCATAAAGCATAACTAAATACATAAAGATTTAATCACTCATGGTCTATAAAGCTCAAAATGATCATAAAACTAAGTCATGAATTAATAAATGAAGATGTGAGTGTTTAAAAGATCATGTAAATAGCATTTTTATGAAAATAGACATTTAAGCTCAAAAAGATTATAAGTCACATTTTTAACAAAACAAAAACATGAAAAATCATTTTTCATAAAACATTAGTCTTCATGGTATATGTATGATTTATCCAAAGCTAACAATACACATACATATCCCAAACATAAAAGAGTCTATCAAATGTATTTGCATGAAGGCAAGAGACTCACGGGTAAACATGTATATTTATTAGATTTGAATTAAAAATACATATACATGAAGTAAAGCATAAAAATTGGCAAAGCATGTATAAATGAGAGAATCATCAAAACTAGTCTATACATGTGCATATAGGGGGTACAAATGAGCATGAAGTGCAAATATATATATAAATCAAATGTAACTCACTATTAGTACATGTATAATACAAGTTTTGATATAAACTACATCTAAGCATGTTTTTACCACATGAAGCACATTAAATCATAAAACGTGAACATGCTATGAATATTATGAATGAACAAGCATGATCAAAAAAAATAGGAGTTTAGAGATTGTTACCAACTCCAAAGCTCCAAGCTTGGTGGTCTTTCCCACCAAAACCTCCTTGATAGCGATGCATCAATAAGTGTGTCCATCATATACATTTGCATCCACCATCAAGGCACCAAGTCTCTCACGTCTTGAGAGATCCCTCACCTACATCAAAAACATGGGGTGGGGGTTTTGGTACCCATATTTTCTTGGGTCCTTTGGGGTTAGTCTTGTAAGGAACCCAAAAATTTTTATTAGCAAAATTAAAATGATTTAACCTATCATAACAAAATTTTGCTAAATGGCCTTTGCGGCCACAATGTGTACATGTGTACACCTTAGTATGCTTATGTGTGTGTGAATGATCATGGTGTGCAACATAAGCATATGCATGATGATGTACATGAATGTGTGGAGTTTGTTTCTTAGAAAACATAGACTCCAATCTAGTGTGGTTGAATGCACAAGAGCTCAAAGTTGAACTCAAATTATTCATTTTATCTTTTAAAACATTAATCTCACTAGTGGTGGCATGTAAAGCATGGTGAGATATAAAATCATTTTTCTTTTTCTTTTTCGAAACAAATTCTTTTTCTTTTTCACAAATTTTTCTTTTTAAAGAATTATTTTCTTGAAAAATAACTTCCTTTTGTTTTTCCACCAAATCAATTTTATTTTTCAAAATAGTGTTTCCTTCACAAAGATTATTAATTTGGTCATCAAGGAAACATTCTCATTTTTCAACATCTCATTTTCCTTTTCAATGCATGCAACCTTATTTTCTAATGAATCTTTTTCATTAAGCATGCAATCAAATTCCTTTTTCAAATTTTTGTTATCTTTTTCTAAACATGCAATGTTACTTCTAAATGAATCATGTTCTTTATGCATGCAAGCAATGTTCTTTTTCAAATTTTTATTTTCTTTCTTAATCATGTCATATTTTTTAAGCATAAGTTGACAAAAGGTAGTAAGCTCATCATATGACATGTCTTCATCATCTAACTCGGATTCGGTGTTTACCTCAAGGGGTTATCCCTTGGACCATATAGCACTTGTTGGAGGTGTTGCTTCCAACATCCGAATCGCTCCCGGCATAATATAGATCTTTTTCGCCAAGGCAGAGGAGGGTGTTCCAAACTACAAAAGCCAAATCAAGATTAGCAACCCTAGATAAATAATCATCATTTAGGGTAGATCTTAAAGCATGTAGGGCTTTTGTATTAGCCTCAATGTTCTTACCATTTAAACAATATGCATTATTAATTGTGGCAAGATAAACATAGATGCCTAGGGCTTTGAGGTACAAAGACATCTTAACCTTCCAAATTTGGATGTTAAGAATGTCAAAAGTGGGTGGTGACATGAAATCCATGGTGTGCGTACAAATATTGTGATTAGCCTAAAAGTAGGATCTTTAACTCAAGGTTGTTAGACCCAAATCAGAGTACCAAGCTCTGATACCAATTGTAAGTTCACTTAGAGGGGGGGTGAATAGGTGATGGCTAATCTAATGGTCACTTAATGACAAATAATGCGAAATTAAAAACAATTATGACCTAAACTAAACTCTTACACTAAACACCACGTATAACACAAGAGTGTTGCCGAATTCCCCGTGAAGGGCTCTGGACAAACTCCTCTAGATCCCTTGATAAGGGTTGAGGTGCCGCGTTGGCTCTCTTGGTTAAATACAAGTGTTAGCAAATAACCCAAGCAAGTGTAACAATTTAAGCACACAAGTATATCAAGCATATAAAGATAGACAATAAAGGAATGCAAGATATAAAGGAGATAGAGAGAGAGAATGAGCAATCGCAAACACAAGGGTATGTTTCGAGGTTCGAGCACACTTGCTTTACATCCCCGCCTTCGACACACGAAGGATTTCCACTAAGCAAGATCCCAATGGATCTCTCCCCGGTGCCGCAACACCTACAAACCCTCGGACTCCCTAGTCCCGTACACACGCAAGCTCACTAGCTCGCCGAGGCCGCACCTCAAACCAAGAGTTCACAACCGAACTCTAAAACACCGCGAGCACACTTGCCCGCCTCCTCAAAGGAACAAAGAAAAGTCTTTGGTGATCACAACACTTTGATCACCTAACAAAAACTCTCACAACACAATCCTATGGATAGATAAAGCAATGGATAGCTCAAGTGATTGTGAGAAAAGCAAGGATTGAATCTATGGTGAAAAACTCAAGAAATCACTTTAAACACTCTTGATAAATTCTTCCCTTTTGATAGGAAATATTTGCTCTCAAATTTGTGGAGAAAAACCTCTGAAAAGGATTGGAAAAACTGGCTCAAAAATACTCTCCAAATCTTTTTGAAAACAATGACCAAACCCCCAAATTTATAGGCTGTCAAAAACTAGCCGTTGGGGTCTGTCAGGCCTGTCGGTCGACCGCCCGGTCGACCGCCAACGGTCAAGAATCCGACCGTTGGAGCCTCCGGTCGACCGCCCGGTTGACCCAAAAGAACAGAGAGCACTGCTCTCAGTTCCGGTCGACAGGGTCGGCAGACCAGCCATCTGCCAGGTCAAGGCGTGCACGTCGTGCACGTCGGTCGGCCGATCCGGTCGACCGACTTCAGAGTTAGTCGACTAGCAAGGTAGTAAGTCGACTAGCTGAAGCCTGAAAACAGTTTTTCTGGGATTTAAAACTAAGTCTTTTGGTTCACATAAAATCCCATAAAATACAAAGAATTTCTACAAAAATAGTTTAACCAATATACTTTGATAAACAAACATGCTTGCACAAAATCAAGGCATGTTATAAAAGATTTGGACTATTTTTGTATGTTGGAAATATTGGTTCAAATGAAAACTTGTATTTTCTAAAACTTGTTTTCCAAACTTCTTCATGATACAAAAATAAGATATTTTGAATTCATTAAAGCATAGTGTGTATGGATATGATCCACTACACAATTTAGATGAAATATCTATGTTTTTGGCATTAAGCTCTGAATATGGTTTAGGTTTAAAACATATACATAAGGAATACCAAAAACCAAAATCGTATTTTTCCAAAATGAAAGTCTTTTCTAAATCTGAAAATTCTTTTATGAAAAGACAACTAAATCAAGAGTGTGTGTGTGATATATACTTGAGCAATCCACCAACTATTCTATCCTTTACATTTTTAACTAAAACAAAAACAAAATCTTATACCTAGACACAAGTCTTCATCTTCTTGAAGTCTTCACTTGAAGGCTTCTCATCTTCTTGACTTGGTCCAAACTCCGTGCTAGCTCCAAATCTTGACTTTGAATCTTTTGTTGAAGCTATGCACCTACTAAGATCTTGATCAAAGAATCTGTCACTAATTAAACAAAACACATGATCATTAGTACTATAACTTCATGAGTTAATCATCATCAAAACTAGAGTGATGGGCCTTTGGGCCAACAGAGCTTTCACTAGAAGGTTCCCATTGGATGGTCTTTTCAGCTAGATTCTCATATAAATCCAATCCTTCATGCTCATCCTTCTGCAAGAATCCCCCTTGGCACATGCTTTCTAAGAGGGTCTTGGTCGAGTAGTCTAAACCGTCATAAAGAATTTGGCATTGTCGCCATTTCTCTATTCAATGATGAGGACATTGGACGAGGAGGTCTTTGAAGCGTTCAAAGTACCTCCAAAACGGTTCACTAGGTTCTTACTTGAACTGCATGATGTTTTTCCTAACGAGAGCGGTCTTGTGGATTAGATAGAATTTCTTCAAGAAGACCTTGATGAAACCATCCCAGGATGTGATAGAGCCGGCCGCTAAGCTGTAGAGCCATTTCTTGGCTAAGTCCTTAAGAGCAAATGGGACAAATCTCAACCTAATAGCATCATCTGCAAGTTGTGGGATTTTCATCATTAAGCATACTACCTCAAATTCTCTTATGAAGAAATAAGCATCTTCAGACTCTAAGCCATGGAACTTAGGGAGTGTATTGATGAACTGTAGCTTAAGCTCAAAGTTGTGTTCACCAACTGATGGAAGTTGGATGCAGGATGGAAGTGATGTTCTAATAGGATAGAACCTATCCTGAAAAGATGTCGGTTGATCCATAACCGAATCTGGTCTTGGTTCGAACTTGGGTGGTGATGTGTTTCTAGTTAACCTAGATGAATTAGGGTCTCTTGACCACACTTGCATATACAAATACAATCACAAACAAGTTCACCAATAGTCAAGAAGAGAAAACAACCAAGCCTAGTCTAAGGTAACCTTGACCTAGACAACTCCTAACTGGTTGATTATCCACAGGAGGTATAATGTAGACTTTGATCACAAGCTAATCAGCCAGGTCAGGGCAAGATTGGTGGGAGATTATCAATCAAAGACGTTCCTTAATTAAGTAACCACCAACCTTCGGGCTTTCGGCTCTTAATCCCCTTCCTAGACACTGATTTGGCAGGAGTCAAATTCCAACACCTTCCCCTTAGGATAATCTCCTAGTGAGTTCGAGATGTTCCTAAAGCCAACATCTATTAGATTTTACTTAGGCTTAGGTTGTGCGTGCTTGGAGATGGTTTGTGGGTTAAGGAAGGGTAATGACTTCCCCACCTTATCTTGACTTGGGTTTTGCCCTTAGAATTGATTTATGCAAAGTGTGCAAGATATAGAAAAGTAGCATTCAAAAGCAAATATCACCCAAGAATATTTTCTAAACTATATGCTATGCATGCATACCTTGTCTCCAGCTATCTTCAACAGTAATTGTAAAATAAACGTAATTAGACAAATGCCTAGAACGCAAGTCTAAACGTTTTTTTTAAGCAATTAACAATCACTCAAATTACTGTTGAATTAAAACAGAGATGGTGGATAGCAGATATAGCAAGAATATAACGTACAAAAACTTAATTTTTTTGCGAGCAATATGTCCTGGAAAAAAGAGTTTTAGTAGTCCAATGAAAATTTTAACTTTTGCAACGCAATTTCTTGAAATTCTGTTTCCTACTTTCGAGAGTAGGGGCACAGAATTTGCAAGTCTTCTTTTGCAAAGCTTGAATGCTAGATCTGAATCTTGAAGTCCCTGAAACAAGACACCAAACTTGTTAAAAAACAAATACACCGTTCCCTCCCCGGCAACGACGCCAAAATTTGATTGTAAAATCAAAGAGTTAAGAGATTTACCGTGTAACTTGTGGCTAACGGGTCGTGTCCACGAGGAGGAATGCGATGAAAGCTTTTCGATGTTTCGTTTAATAACAAAGAATTGTGCTCATTTTTTAATTGAAAAGAGAATGGAAAGAAGGGAGATGATTAAAAGAGAAATTGCAACTTTGGAGAAGGCTTTGGAGAAGGTGATTTAAAAGGCTTGAAAATTGTTTGGTTGATTTTAATATAAGAAGGAGAAGATCTGGGATCATTAATTTTAACTCAGCTATGTACTTATCTCAAGGAAATTTGGGTTGCATCACTTTTATTATAAACCAAAAACCTTTAGTTTCTTTTAATGTCCACGCAAAACAAATAAGATCGTTTCATTTAAATCTTAAGCCCTTTAATTACAAATCATTAAGAAGTGAATATTAAACCATCAAGCGCGAAGAAGCAAGTATGGAATAAAAACAGTTCAAAGAGATTTGTGCTTTAAAAGTCTAAGTTTAAAATAAAGAAATCCTAATGTGCTTTCAAGAACGAAGTTTTAACTAAGGTACTTTATGATTCAAAAAGTGTTGCTTTTATGAAAATCAGTCAAGAGAGACATGATAGAAGAGGTCCATTAGTTAGCCCAGAAAACGAATTAGCTACTCATTATGAAATGAAAACAAACAAGAGAATGACAAATAAACTTGAACATACCGAATTCGAGTTGAGTTGATCAAGTAAGTAGAAGCTCCTTTGATTGTCACTTCAAAGACGAATTACACACTCAATTCCACTTTTCTCTCTGGTGTTTGCACTGAACTACAAATTATAAAATAAAAATACAACTTCTATACTATCTAACAAAGAGCCTAAATCCTTAAAGAATAAACAAAAATTCTAATCCTAGTCTTCGCTCCCTTTTTCTCTGTTGAAACTGGTATTTATAGGGAAAAACCAGAGGGGGGAGATCATAGAAAGATTGGGGGAGCAAACGCTCCCCCAACTGTTGTGGCCAGATGGCCACACCCAAGTGGTGGGTGCTCCCGGTTTGATGATTCTCCCATATCTTCTGCTGGTTTTCTCATTTTTGCTCCAAGATTTGACGAAACAGCCTTTGATTGTTGGCTTCAACCGCTTGATTTGGGAGGATTTTTTTCAACCGGTTTTCAACCTCTCTGATATGCCAAGATTTTGCCCTGATTCCTTGATTTCGAATTTATTCTGAATTAAATCAGAATTTGGTGGGCTTTTGGGCTTGTTTCTCTTTCCTTTCTTTTAACAATTGGGCCTACATTTAACAAAAAAGAAGAAGACTTATTAATAGGATTTATTAGCTAAAAAGTATGGTAAGGTGACAATGTATATGCAATATATGTGACTGATCAAGCTCAGTGTAGAGGTGCGACCTCAGTAAGCTAGTGTGCTTGCGTGTGTAGTTCTTGCGGGAACAAGAGGGGGACTAGTGAGTCCAAGAGTTCTAGTGTGAACTTCTTGTAGGTGTTACGGTACCGAGTGATCCGGTGGGATCGATTCTAGTGGAAATCCTTCATAGTCTTGAAAGCGGGGACGTAGAGTAAGGGTGCTCGAACCTCGAAACAAATCTCTCGTGTTTGCGATTGCTCTCTCTTTATCTCTCACTTGTGTTTATATCTTGCATGCTTATATTGCTTTCATCTTTATATGCTTGATATATACTTGTGCTTAAATTGATATATGCTTGGGATTGTTTGCTCACACTTGTATTCAACCAAGAGAGCCAAACGGAACCTCAACTCTTATCTAGAGGAATCTTGAGGAGATAGTCCAGAGCCCTTCACTGGGAATTCGGCTACACTCTTATGTTATACCTTATGTGTTTAGCTTAATAGTTTTTTATTTGCTTAAATAGTTTTAGTTCAGCATTAATTCATCATTAGATTAGCTAGTCACCTATTCACCCCCCTCTAGGTGATTTCAAGATATGATTGACTATTGATACACTCTTAGGATTTATAGATAAGGACTCTAAGTGCCACATTAAAAAAAATGTATATAAAGTTATATAAATAAAGCTGATTAAACTGGATAATTGTGCCTCAAGAAGCATGATTGTTCACGCCTAAAGGAAATAAATGTTAATTTCGTGGCCTAATTTACTTGAGTATTTGACCTGATGGGTGTTTTCTCACCTTGTGCCCTAAAATAGCCTGATTTGGGAGTCATCGTTAAAAACTCGTTATACAAGTAAATTAGAAAGCCTAAGAAAATTAAGAGCAAAAATGATACATAAAAAAACATTAATAAATTTTGTGGCATTAGAGTTTGAGTTTAAAAGATCTCAAGAAAATCACACTTACACACGATGCATATTAATTAAGGTTAAATAAAAGAATGAGTTAAAAGTACAAAATCCCTCTTGAACTTAAATAAAAACCATATTCCAGCATGAAGACTAAAGTATAGGTAGGACTAATGAGAGTTAAACTTAATGATTATAATTACTTAGCTATTTTATGAAGATGACTAAAAAATTCTTTTTCTGCTTTAAGGAGAATTTTTTCAAAAGCAACTAACATTTTTTTTTTGATTTTTGTAGGTGCAATTTGTTGAAAACCCTCAAGAGACAAAACTCATTCTCTAGGGAAAACCTAGCGGTTTAAAGGCAAGCTCAGTGCAATCGCGTCATCTGCAAAAGTGGCGTAATAAACTTTCTTAGTCTAACTTTTTAGTTTCTTTTATTTTACTCAGGAACGAGCAAAAGACAAGTGTGGGGGTATGATTAGCATTTATATTTGCATATTTTACATCACATTTTCACATTTATCTTAATAAAATTCTGTTGGTTAATGGTATCTTCTCTTTGTTTTTAGGCCTATGGCTTGAAGTGAAGAAAAAAACCCAAAACTCTCATTTATTTGAGGATTTTTAGAGCCTACAAGAAGCCCAACATTTTGAAGCCCAATCTGCTGCTGCTGGGAGAAGAAACAAACAATAAATGCTCCTACATGGAGGCCATACTAGGGAGTGTCTTCATGCTCAAGCGCTGGCGCTACGGCGCCAGTATGGCCGCATTTGCGTGGCTTTTGTCGCGCAAACACGACAATACTAGCTCCATAGAACCAGCGATTAAGGCAATGTTCTCCATCCTTCATCCCATACTCATGTGCTTATATATACCCCCTTGATCACTAGAGGAGGGGGATATGCAGAGTTGGGAAATTTTTGTTAGTTTATTTTAGAATTTTCTTTAGTTTTCTTGTATTTCTTTCTTGTTTTAGTTCCAGACCAGAAGTTGGAGCGTGAGAGAGAAAGTGTAAATTGTATCTTAAAGGTGACAATCAAATACAAGATATGCAGAGTTGGGAAATTTTTGTTAGTTTATTTTAGAATTTTCTTTAGTTTTCTTGTATTTCTTTCTTGTTTTAGTTCCAGACCAGAAGTTGGAGCGTGAGAGAGAAAGTGTAAATTGTATCTTAAAGGTGACAATCAAATACAAGTTTACTTCTTATTCTTCCTCTTATTTCATTGTGTTCTTTACTTACTTTTCTTTACATGCAACTAATGTAGAATGTTTATTTTCTTTGTATCTTCTCTTTTGTTTTCATCTACCATGTATAACTAACTTCTTTATTGCATAGCTAACTAATTACTAACCCACTAATCTCTAACAACTTAATTGACAACCCAAATGAATCAATAAGTATCACATAAGCCTTGTGCAAATAAGAGTTATGATATCTTAAGATGAGGGTTTTACTCTAAGTTACTAACATGTAGATTAACTTTCATACTTCATGTTTAACTTACAAGTTTTTAATGATTTATAAAATGCATTCACTTTATTTGTTTTTGTAAGTTAGAGGAATCCCCATCTAACCTTGCCAATACCAATAGTGCACTTGTTTCTTCCTCCATGTTTGCCTTTAATTAGATCTTGATGGGGAACTGTTCAAATCTTGTCGTGTGAAGAAAGGTGATGGGAAGAAATTTCATTCGATCTACTACGTGAAAAGTTCTTAGGCATAAAGTTTGTGATTGCCTATGATTCATTATAAGACTATATCTTCAAGAAGTTAGAGGTTAGTGGGAGCACTTAGTAGAAAGTTAGTCATACACTTTTCTCATTAAATATATAAATCACTTTTCCAACATCCAAATCATTTTAAACCATTTTCACAAACTTTCTTCTCTTTTCCGTCTTTTCATTCTTGAAATAAGAAAGCGCTTTACAACAAACAACAAAACCGTGCATACGCTTCTATCGCTTTCCCTCCTTCTGGATATAACCCGTGTAGCCGCTGTGCTATTACGGTAGAATCGAGGAAGCTACAACACCGTTCACTCACTCGTTACTCATTTTTGTACAACACTTTCAACCCATCACTATTCTGCATCGTCAGGTGGAAGAGCTTGAAGCTGCTAGGAGGGCAGCGGATGAGACGATTACTCGACTCCAAATGAGCATGGATCAAGTGGTGGCCGTCCGGCGAGGTCGGAAGGCGGAGATAGAGCAGCTTAAGATGAAACTGAAGGGGAAGAGCCTCGGATTGCAAGAGCAGGATTCTAACTTGCAGTGCAGATAGGAGGCACTGCAAGCTGTTGGGTTTGGGTCGAACAAATAGTCCCACATCGGCTAGACGTGGGGATGGTCTTGGGCTTATAAGGATTTGGGCAACTCCACCTAATAGACTAGTCTTTTGGGATAGAGCCCCGAGTCTAACATGTGGTATCAGAGCCATGCCCCGAAATTAGTCGTGTGTGTGGGTGATGTTCGACGGTATAATAGATACCCCAATGACGCAAAGACGCATTAGGCCTGCCTACCCACGCCACTTGCAAAAAATGAAATGAAAAAAATAAAGCGCAATAAGCCCCTGTAAAGCTAATAATTGGCTCTCGAGAAAAATTTGGCACCGCAGTGCAAAAGGAGTGAAGAGGAGTGACCGACAGCAGTCGGTATCTCGATAGAGCATTTGATCTTCCGGTGTGAAGATAGTAGAGCTTGCAGGGAGACTCTTTGTTCGAGGGGGGGATTGTTGGGTTTGGGTCGAACAAATTGTCCCACATCGGCTAGACGTGGGGATGGTCTTGGGCTTATAAGGATTTGGGCAACTCCACCTAATAGACTAGTCTTTTGGGATAGAACCCCGAGTCCAACACAAGCAACTCGGGAAGAGATGGTGCAGATGCTCAACCGGGTTGTGGCTGCCAAAACTACCATGTCGACGGAGAGGGCTACTTCTAAGGGGGAGAGGGAGCGCTTGCTGAATGAATTGAGGCGGGCGAAGGATGTCCAAGTAGAGGCGGAGCAGTGCGAGCAGGAGGTCATTGATCAGTGCGAGAGGGATGTTAAAACTTTTAAGTTTAAGAAGTATAAGGAAAGGTACGAAGACAGAAAGCGGGATGCACCCTCTAGGTACCGTCATTGATCTTGCTGACTTCCTTAAGAGTCAAGAGCGCACCCAATCAGGGAGCACTGCTCCAGCTACACCGAGAGAGGCTCCGACCACACCGGGAGAGGCTCCGGCCAGTTGTGTTTCTGACACTGCTGCATCTCCCACTGTGAGCCTCGCTCCGTCTGAACCTGCACAAGGACTTGCAAATCCAGGAGCTCCAGAAGGGACCATTCTCCTAGACAACCCTTTCGTGGGAGTTACGCTACCGGCCGACCCTCCGAGAAGGCTGCTCTATCGAGTGATCTTCCCGAGACATTTCCCCAAGACACTGAGTTCTTGAGCGTTTTTCTTTTTTGAAAGATAGGTTGTACCCCTTGGAATGTATCCTTTCTTCAAGAAGAGATGAATGAATTATTTAGTTTTTTACCTTTTCAGTTGTCTTGTTTCTGTGTGTTAAGGTCACCTTAAGCAGCTAGCACATGCTTGCTTCTAACTTGGTAGTCCTTGTAGACCCAACGGACCTTACTGGTCATGGCTTTCTTAAGGGCCATTGAGCGTTTCCTGCCCTCCCGGCTTTGGATAAGGCCGGCCCCTTTTCAATAAGTGTTGAGCCAGATTCTCTGATGTTCTTGGGTGGCTATTAGGGTAGACATATATATATATATATATATATATATATATATATATATATGTATATATATATATATGTATATATATATATATGTATATGTATATATATATATGTAATATATATATATATATATATATATATATATATATGTGTATATATATATATATATATGTATATATATATATATAGGGGTTACTGTACCTCAGCTATATATATGTATATATATATAGGGGTTACTGTACCTCAGCCGACGGCTGAGAGAGTTTCTAAGCCGGCGGTGACGTGGCTGAATATATGCCACATATCGGCCGCAAAGTGTAGGCGCCAAAAAAATCAAAAAAAATCCCGCCTAAAAATCGTGAAACAAATTGACAAAAATACCCCTTTTTTACTTCTAAACTAGCATAAACTCATCCACAAATAAAATTTACCTACAGAATTTTCAGCTGAATATATCTACAGTTATAACATTCTTAATTCTACTACAGACGAAACATGATTTCGTTTCGAACATTGCGACCATCGTCGCAGAATTAATACAATATGACTTTCAATTTTATATGACGACTGCGGCACTAGTCGCAGTCATAGTATAACAAAAACTTTTTTATATCACGTCTGCGACGCTAGTCGCATTCCTTTTTTATGTCGCATTCCTTTTTATATCACGTCTGCGACCCTAGTCGCATTCCTTATTCCCATAAAAATAACAGACGAAACATGCTATCGTTCGCACTGCGACCTCATTCAGAACAGCGACCAAGGTCGCAATCTTTTTCAGCACTGCGACCAAAGTCGCAATCCTTTTTCGCATGCCTTATGTAACAGATTTTTTATAAGTTTACAAAGTAGATTAGCGTATATCACATCTTTTTTCAGCACTGCGACCAAAGTCGCAATCCTTTTTCGCATGCCTTATGTAACAGATTTTTTTATAAGTTTACAAAGTAGATTAGCGTATATCACATCTTATAAAAATACTATATTAATTACACTGAATTAAATGAAGTAATTAATATTCTATCTACCGTGATACAACAACAGTCTCGAAAAAAGAGATGCACTAATATTAATCTCGATAAAGGAAAGATGGGCACCATACGTAATCTAAAGATATAGGGAAAACATTCTATAAAAAGTTAATTTGTACTTCACATATTAAACCTCTGGAAAAAAGGAACTCTTCGGATTCTCCAGCCATAACTCTTCAATTAAATATTTAATTTTTTTTTACCACTTCTTCCAATACTCAACCGTCACCTATAACAATTATTATTACCATTCATATTCTTTCACATTCTTTAACTTTATATAGTGCTTGTAACTAATATATTATCTCATATCTAAAAACTATATTTTTGCTCTTCCTTTTCAATTTGATTTCACAAACTTCCAGAAAATAATTCATTCTTGAATCATGTCTTTCCCATCTTCTTCCTCTGAACACTCAAATTTCAACTTCAATCATTCCCCCACCGGTCCTCTTTCTTCAGGCTATTCTAGTGAATCTGATACCAGTCTGGACTTCACTCCTTTTGACTATATCACTACATCAAATAATATTTTAACTGATCCTCCTCTTCATGAGGATGATGAAGTTTTCATGTGGGTTAGTGAGGAGGAAATTATTCCTCAGCCACTTGACAAAGACATGCTTGATGAAAGCATGTCCTCTGATGCTGGAGGCTCGCTTTCTCGACACGAATCTGAGGAAGAGCTTGATAGAGACGATCCATTCTGAGAGTTTATCGATGAACAAAAAAACCCTCAAAAATAGGAAGATGATGAGGACGAGGAGAATGAAGACGACAAATCTGCTTATGATGGTGATGACGACGAGGATTAGGATTTCCTGTTCTTCTGATATTCAATGTTATTTTGTCTTCTGCTAATAGCTTTTAATGCTCTTTTTTGTAAGGTCTCTTTCTGACCATATTATGTTATAAATAAAATTTACTTCTATCTGTAAAAAAATCTTTCATATTTTTAAAATACATATAAAGTATGCCGTATAGTTATTATTTCTGCATCTTATCTGCGATCATGGTCGCAGTACTCATATAATAATTACATATGAAACTGCGACCATGGTCGCTGTCCAGTCATAAAACAGTTTGATCGTTTGCATTCAATAAAGTTATAAACAGCTGCCATGGTCGCAGTCCAAAATTAAACTATATAAACAGATAATACTGCGAACATGATCGCAATCCCTCTTAAATCAGTATATTTCACTATATATTTCACTTTATATCACAAATTAAAAACTGCGACTGCTGTTCTTAAACACTGCGACCATAGTCGCAGTCCTACTTCGCATGCAATAACTAAAAAAAAATCGTAGTTTATAGGCGGCTGAGACAACAGTTACAGTGAAGAGCAAACATATAAAACCATACGTAAACTGCGACTATAGTATCAGTCCTTAGTCACCGTTATTACATTTAACTTAGCAAAAAAATGATCCAAAAAAAATGCTGACGTGAGTACTGCGACCATAGTCGCAGTCCTTGATCGCATACTATATGTAAAAACAAAAAATAATTATACATTACATGCGAAAAAAAATAAACTGCGACTATATTAAAAATCAGTAAATTTCAAATCAGATAACAAAAAAATTAATAAAGAATCATTCTAATTAGTTTCGTGATTTGATAAAAAAATGGTGGCAGTTTAAAAAAAATTAAAAATTTATACATTACATGCGAAAAAATGAAAAACTGCGACTATATTAAAAATCAGTAAATTTCAAATCAGATAACAAAAAAAATTAATAAAGAAGTACTCAAATTAGTTTCGTGGCAGTTTGGTCGCAGTTATTAAAGATAATTGTGACACATCACCGCAGGGGTATTTAGTAATTTCAACTGTTTCAATACGCGGGGCGTCCTTTCTAGTGTGGCTAAAAATGTGCCACATTACCGCAGGCTGAGAGGGTCTCTCAGCCGTCGGCTGATATACATTTTTCTCATATATATATATGTGTGTGTGTGTGTGTGTGTGTGTGTGTGTGTGTGTATGTATGTATGTATGTACATACACACACAAAATATACATATATATATATATATATATATATACACACACACACACACACACACACACACAAAAAAAAAAAAAAATATATATATAATGAGAAGTGCAGCTCCCTTTTCAGTAAGTGTTGAGCCTGATCCTCTGATGTTCACCTGCTAGTTTAGGGATTGACCTATATAGATTGTCGATGCTCTCGGGTGGCCATTAGGGTAGGAACCTGCTATACGCTGGCACGGAGTAAACATAGTGGGCGAGTCTCTGTCTTTCATGAAATTATCCACGGGGTAGCCATCAGGGTAAAAACCCGTGTAGGCTATGTCCCCGACCGCCGTTAGGGGAAGGCCCCTATAAGCAGTTGACTCCCTCGGGTGACTGTCAGGGTAAGAACTCGCTCTAGGCTGACTTCGAGTAGCCATGATGGGTGAGTCTCTATCTTTCAGGAAACTCCCCGGGGGTAACCGTCAGGGTACTCGTGTAGGTTGTCTCCCCGATCGCCTTCAGGGGAAGATCCATATAGGCAGTTGACTCCTTCGGGTGGCCATCAAGGAAAGAACCCGCTATAGGCTGACTCCGAGGAGCCATGGTGGGCGGGTCTCCATCTTTTAGGAAACACTTCGAGGGTAGATGTCAGGGTAAAAACCCGTGTAGGTTGTGTCCCGATCGCCGTCAGGGGAAGACCCATACAGGCAGTTGACTCCCTCGGGTAGCCATCAGGGTAAAAACTCACTATAGGCTGACTCTGAGTAGCCATGGTAGGCGAGTCTCCATCTTTCAGAACCTGGAGGTACCCGTCAGGGTAAGAACCTATGTAGGTTGTGTCCCACATTGCCGTCAGGGGAAGACCTATATAGGCAGTTGAATCTCTCGGGTGGCCGTCAGAGTAAAAACCCGCTCTAGGCTGACTCTGAGTAGCCATGGTGCGCTAGTCTCCATCTTTAAGGAAACTCTCCGGGGGTAGCCGTCAGGGTAAGAACCCGTGTAGGCTGTGTCCCCAATCATTGTGAGGGGAAGACCCATATAGGCAGTTAACTCCCTCGGGTGGCGTCAGGGTAAGAACCGGCTACAGGTTAACTCCGAGTAGCCATGGTGGGTAAGTCTCCGTCTTTCAGGAAACTCCCCGGTGGGTAGCCGTCATGGTAAGAATCCATGTAGACTGTGTCCCCGATCGTCGATACCTAAATAGATAGTAAGAAGCAAACATAGAAAAAACATGTAAAAATGATTTATAAGATAAAAACCGCTCCCAGATGGGGTGTTATTTTACAAGGCAGGAACTTGTACGGCTGGTGTTGGAGGGCCTTCCTGTGAGGATGCCCTTGTTATTGGAGGAGTTGCTCGACATTCTCCTCAAGGGCGTCACCGTATCCTGAATTTTCCTCGATGTCAAGGATAAATTCTTCCAGGGGCCCTTGCTGGGCCAAGTCTTCGAGAAGCTTCTTGAGGGCCCAGCAATGTCGGGTGGTGTGTCCTGGGATGTCGTGGAAAGAATAGTGCCCTTGACTTCCTAGGGGATCGGGTTTTGACTGCTTGTCTTCAGAAGCTTTGCCCAAGGCTAATGCCTAATGATGTGGAAGACTTGATCTGCCGGTAACTTCAGGGGGTGAATGATGGAATCTCTTCTGGCTCAGGTGATGTCAGGCCAGGGTTCCTGACCTTCCTCGACATTGAGGGGGAATAGCCGCTGGTCCTCGACCGCGTGGTTCTCCCCGTTGCCGAGGGGTGTGGCGGCTTGAGATCGTATTTGATTAAGCTTGAAACGTAAATTCGTTGGATCAGGGGAGCGTTTATGGGCTTCTGGGAGGTGTGTCTTCCTCCCGAATGCTTAGCTCGATGACTCGCTCTTGGGCCTTGTGAAGTGCTTTTATTTGTGCGAGAAGTTGGTGATTCATCTATGTTACTGCCTCTCGTTCGCGCTTGAGGGTGTCTCAGTGGATGGCGGCCAGTTTTCGCTCGCGCTCCGACAGGGTCCTTTGTTCCTTTAGCCGATGTTGTAGATCAACCATCATCTGGACTAGCTGCCTACAGGCGAGGGCCGAGAAATCAAGCTCACTTGTGGGATTGGTCTCCCGATGAGTCGTACCTTTGTGCGGCATGATTGCCACGCGAAAATTCTAGAGGAATATTTTATGGGGAGAACTTAAAGTTAGACTCAAGCTCTCAATGAAAGTACCAAAATGTGGTGGTTAATTTTAGAGAATCAATTTACGCACCCAATTTAACAGGAAAATAAATGAATTAGATCAAAAAAAACAAGACGTAAACACAGAGATTTACGTGAAAAACCTAATATGAGAAAAACCATGGCGGCGGGGAAGAAGATTCCACTGTAATAATGGCTATTATAGGCAGATTCTCTGATATGCTTAGGGTTTTTTTATCACCATTGGCCTCTCCTTTTAGGTTGGGAGGATATCTCTCTCTCTCTCTCTCTCTCTCTCTCTCTCTCTCTCTCTCTCTCTCTATATATATATATATATATATATATATATATATATATATATATATATATATATATATATATATATATACACACATATATATATAGGGGTTACTGTACCTCAACTGACGGCTGAGAGAGTTTCTCAGCCGGCGGGACGTGGCAACATAATAGCCACGAAATTGACATTAATTTTGGCGGACAAAAATCAGAGAAATCCCGCCTAAATTACTAACAGTCACCTCAACAGTGTCTTTGACGAAAATACCCTCCCTCACAACTTTTTACCTTATGTAAAATATTTCCTTTCAAAAAAATTTACAGATCTAAAATTTCAGTTGATCATTCTGAAGAGATTAGTTCTATTCTTTCACAA
This sequence comes from Agave tequilana, assembly GCA_038442645.1. NCBI lineage: Eukaryota > Viridiplantae > Streptophyta > Magnoliopsida > Asparagales > Asparagaceae > Agave > Agave tequilana. Next base: position 127,419 of record JAVJIF010017587.1, read on the forward strand.
AATTTCTTAGCTTTTAAAAATATATTTGCTAGATATGGCGTCAAAGAAATCATCCGTGGAAAAAGGTAATGGGGAACAAAAGCAAATTTTTTAGGGTTTGTAGATTTTAATAGTTATATTTTTTTCCAGATTTGATTCCGTTTCTTTCAGTTTTATTTTGAAAACTTGCGACCATGGTCGTAAATAAGAGAGAGATTCGCAAACTTGAGATCATGAATAGCTTTTTAAATTTATAAATTTTGTAACACAGCGACAAAGGTCCAATTTTTTTCTAGTTTTTTCATTCCCTTTTCTGTCGACCTGGGTCGCAGTTGTTTGAATTAGCGTTGTAGATGTATTCGACCTTGGTCGTACCGTTTTAAAAATTATTTATTTTTTCATTCTCTTTCAGTCGACTTGGGTCGCAGTTGTTTGAATTAGCGTTTTAGATGTATGCGACCTTGGTCATACCGTTTTAACAATTATAAATAATTTTTCATTCTCTTTTCCGACGACCTGGGTCGCAGTTGTTTCAATTTACGTTGTAGATGTATGCGACCTTGGTCGCAGTGTTTTAAAAATCATTTATTTTTTATTCCCTTTTTTGACGACCTGGGTCGCAGTTGTTTCAATTAGCGTTCTATATGTATGCGACATTGGTCGCAGAGTTTTAAAAGTCATTTAAGATGTCGCAATATTGATGTTCAATCTCTCCTTGTTGGGGGTATGGTCGTAGTCTGTTACCTAGGTTACCGTGATTGAATATTGCGACCTTGGTCGCTGTATGATGATGCAAAGATCTCCTCATGGTAAATTTTTAGGTTTATTACAAAATTACAATGCGACTTTGGTCGCGATGTATTATATTCTACTAGATTGGATTAACCGGACACTAAAATATTACACTGCGAGCTTGGTCGATGTACGATACAATTGGTGAATTATTTTGTTTAATTAAAAAATTGCGACCGGAGCCACAATGTAAAATATCAATCGACCTAGATCATAGTGAATTATAATTTATTAAATTCTGTTGTGACCAAGGTCGCAGTCTTATTTTATTTTAATTTTTAAATAAACATTAAACTAATGTTTTTAATGTTTCTTCATCTATAGGTAAACAACAAGTGAAGGTTCGTCCTCTGAGATCGAGCCTAAAGCCTATGTGCGAATTCATTAGGACATTCAAAAAGCACATTCAGGGCGATTTCATAGATGCGATGAAGAAGACCCCATTTGGCCCAATCTTCATGGCCTTCTACAATGAGGAATTTAGAGGTGAAAAAAGTCTAAAATCAAACATAAGAGTACTGAGAATTATAGACCAGTATGATAGGGATACAAGGACCTTTAGAATTAGGGGCAAACAAATTGAGTTAACAGTGAAGGATGTTGCCCTAACTTTTGGTCTACCTATCATTGGGACGGATTTTATTATGAATAAGACGTGTACAACGAAGAACAGAGGGGTTATAAAATATTATTTCCCTAATATAAAGAAGATCACGAAAGTATCTATTGAAGAAGCTTTGGATGATCTTCTGGTCAAGAAAAGAAGGAGTAGTGAATTAGATGTGACCAAGGATGAACAGCTTGAGCAGCAAGTGACTTTAAATGAAATTATAAGAGACAGACAAAGACTTGCAGCTCAAGACTTTACGACAATAATCATCCTATATATGTCGGCCACTCTATTCTTTTCTGGCAGTAAATGCACGGTGCCGTGGTATATTGTGAAACAGATTGCCAATATGCAGCTGATGAGGATAATATGCTGGGCTAAAGCTGTTTGACAATTCCTGATTGAGTCAATGGACATCTTCAGGCACACCACGTACGAGCTGCAAGGATGCTCCGTGCAAATTATTGTAAGTATGAATATCATATTTGGCAAACATTGTATGAAATTTCCTGATATCTTGTGAATATTTGTGTAAACTAATTTAATTATGTATTTTGCAATATTGGCTCTGTGAGAGGGCTCTTATTTTTGAGCTGAGGTCTGGTTTGGAGGACAAAACCCCACGCGCAGTAAGATGGGACCTCCAAAATATTAGCAGAGCTCTGCTTGAACTTGATCTAAATGAGCTTGACGCACATATCGTAAGTTTTTAAATATTAAAGACCATATACTGATGATTAAAATTTTATACATTTAAATGGACTGCGACCTCGGTCGCAGTTCATTTTATGTGCAGCACAATTGTGTGCGACCATGGTCGCATTTCCTTGATAAGTCGTTGTAAATAAACTGCGACCATGGTCGCAGTTATAATTATTCCATTGATTTGTGGTGCGACCATGGTTGCAGTAAGGAATTATTTGTCTGATTTAATGCTTATAACTGCGTCCTAGGTCGCAGTTCCTTGTTAGCTATTCTAGTAAATGTTTCATTCATCTGCGGTACAACTATAAGATTTCTATAAGATTTCAGTTTAATTTTTTTTCATATTTTGTGTCGAATGGCCAACATCTCTAATGATGAAAAAAATATGATTGGCCTTCCTGTTGAAGGAGGAGAGGAGGAAGAAGAAGAAGAAGAAGAACATACACATAATGAAGCTAACATCCCGGCGGAACGGAACCAGAAGCAGCCGAAATAGTTGAGGAACGAACGAGTGAACAAGAACCAACTATTGCAGGTTATTTACCACCACCACAGGATGAACAAGCTGAAGAAATTGAAGTTTTGAGGAATGAAAATCAGTACTTGAGAGCATATATTTATTAGCTAGAAAGAAAAATTGAAAAAATGGAGACTGAGAACACACTCAAGGCTGAATTAAAGAAAAAAGAAGAGAGAGAAGTGAGAAGAGAAAATTAAAAAAGCAACAGAGAAAATTAAAAGTGAAAGAAGAAGAAGAAGAGTTGTTGAGAGCAGCCACTACTGCGGAGGAGAAAGAGAAGGAGAAGAGAAGGAGGGAAGAGGAGGAGCGGGAGAGGAGGAGGAGGGAAGAGGAGGAGCAGGAGAAGAGGAGGATAGAAGAGGAGGAGAAGGAGAAGAGAAGGAGGGAAGAGGAGGAGAAGGAGAAGAGGAGGATGGAAAAGGAGGAGAAGGAAAAGGAGGAGAGGAGGAGGGAAGAGGAGGAGCAGGAGAAGAGGAGGAGGGAAGAGGAGACGAAGGAGAAGGAGAAGAGGAGGAAAGAAGAGGAGAAGCAGGAAAAGAAGAAGAGGAGGAAGGTAGAGGAGGAGAATAAGAGGCAGGTGAGGGCGTAGGAGGACCAATATCGTAAAATTATTGAGGAGAAAAGGAAGAAAGAGGGGGAAGAGAGGAAGGAGAGGATGAAAGAAGAGGAGAGGAGAAGGAAGGGAGAAGAGGAGAAGAAGCAGAAAAGAATGAGGGAGCAGATGGAGAAGCAGACAGAAGAGAAGAAGAAAAAAATTGAAGAAGAGGAAATCAAGGGTTCTGAATTTAAAGTAACATTGCTGGGGAAGATTTCCCCACTTTTTCTTTAAATATAACTCAATAGATGCTTGAACTCCAAAAAGATAGAGCTTCTGAAGAAAAAATTTAAGAACAGACTCCGGCACAGAAGCAATCCTTAAAAAGAAAAGTTTTGGATTACTCTAAAGGAACGATAGAAAGGGGAGTCAAAGAACGCAAGCGCGCTGAAAGAGAACGCGATGACGACTTCGTTTATCCAAAACAAAGAAAGAAAATTAATGAACATCCTCTTCCACAGCCTGCGGCTCAGACTTCTGCCACCGGTTTCGGCAACGAACAGATTTCTGACACTCAGCCAAAAACTCGGGAATTAACTGAAACCACTGCATACAGAATTCTGCAGCCACATCAACAAGCTCTCATCAAAAATTTCTTAGACAAGGCCTTCTCTGAGTAAGTTAATTAATTTTATTTTAAACCATATCAAAAACTATTAGATATTTATATTAGAACAATATAATTCTTAACTTTGTTTTGAATATCTTGCAGTTCTACTGCATATCAGGATGCTGACAACGGAATCATTGTTGCAAAAAATGACATTGAGGACCTGATGTTCAGTAGAGATTTAGATGCAAATATAATTCATTTCTACATGAAGCATCTAGAGAAAAGAGGGGGATTAAAAAGTATATTCTTTCGGAGCGAAGCTTGGGTAAACATCTATTTTCTCCTTTACGGTTAATTGAAATATCAATTTCCTAATTAATTTAGTGAATTAAATTTTTGAACGTTAAATATTCTACTAGTAGTCTTTATTGCTGATAAGGCATAACGAAAGTACTGCGACCTAGGTCGCAGTCGATGATTTTATTAATTCCCACGAATATCAATTGAGTAATGAAGGTTGCGACCTTGGTCGCAGTTGCTGCCGACAGTATTAATCAATAACAACAATGCAACCTTGGTCGCAATGCATGTTAATATAACAGACGGGGTTGCTAAGAAATGCTTAAAAATTAAACATGGATACCGGTAATGGCGATCAAGGTCGCAGCGTAAAGTATATTAACCAAAAAACACTATGACTAAGATCGCAGTCTGTTGTCTTGTCAGAATAACATCTGGTTTTCATAATATTTTTTATACTTTGAATTCATTTTGAATTTATTTTTTGTTGTTCACAGCACGGTGTTGTATCTAAAAGTAGAGATCTTGAAGATTATTTCATCAAGCAGTTGTTGAAAAACTGGACAATTGATGTGCAGTACATGTTCTTCCCGATCAATCATAAACACAGTGCCAAGGATCTCGGATTTCACTGGACCTTGTTGGTATTTGATTGCCATACACAAGAGTGGATTTTTTACAACTCTTTGGTCCCAGCTGAAAAATCAAGTAGTACATTAAAGTTTTATCAAACAGATGCAAGAATAATGGTGAGTTGAATTTTAATATTTCGATTACTGAATACTTGCATTTAATTTGATTAATATTGATATTTTTTTCTATTGACATTGCAGAAAGAAAGGTTATTACAGATTTTTGAAATTGATTTCAATAAATTAATGAAAGAAACATATATAAAATACGCAAGATGCCCCCAACAAGCAAACAGGTATTTTTTTTTTGTGACATTTACCTATCATATTTTCTACTTTTTTTGAGTATAGAAATCTAATTTCATTTAATGATTTTCCTGTACAATTTTCAGTGTTGATTGCGCTGTATATGTATGCAAGTACATGGAAAGTATAGCATTTGGTAGTCCATCAGTTATTGATACTGTGACGGCTGCCGATGTACAGAGACTAAGAAGCGAGCTTGCATACATGATACTCGCAGATAGAGGAAAATGTTGGGATAAAGAAACAGAAATTATAAGAAGGATGGTATTTGAAGACTGATAGTTGACAATTCATTGATGTGCCTCATTTTTTTTTATAAATGTAAAAATAGATGTAAAATTGGTTTGTTTGTTTTATTAATTTAATTTATAAACATTTTTATACATTTATTTATTATAAAATCCATTGAGATTTCTTTATTTTCATTCTACTGCTGTTACACAGTGCATTTTACTAATTCGTATTGAGATTAGAAACAAACATGAGTTCAAAATTTGTACTGCGACCAAAGTCGCAGTCATGACCTGTTTGAGTTGCATCGTTTCCTTATATTGCGATACTGTAATCGAGACAGTGATCGTGGTCGCAGTTACTGAATCATTTATTAGATCTCACTGCGACCGTGGTTGCATTGTCATAATCGGGAGACCAAAGTTTTTATACACATAACCCTTTATATATGTTTTAATTTAATTAACTTCATTAATTTATGTTAACGTAAACATAATCCTCCCTACATTTTTCTACCATAAGATATTAAAACAATAATAATCTTCACGTGTTCAAAGTACAAAGTAACTTGATGTAAGACTATATTAACTTTTTAACTGTTTTCAGAAACTGAACAGTCACCTGGAAAGTATACAATTTATGGGAAAAGGCAGAAAATAAATTTGGGACATGTTCACGTCGTTTGAGAGCTTAAACCTTTTGGAATTCCGGGATTAAAAATATATAAAGGGTCATCATTACAGGATTACAAACATACTAAATAGGTTTTGTTCAAATTCGTCTCTTTCAATATTCGGAAACAGAATCAAAAATGTCTTCTCCACCATCTTCACCGGAAAGAAGCCAGTCATCTAATGATAATTGGATGTATAGTTCCGAATCGATCCCACGCTACGGGTCAGAGGATGAGCTTGATACAGACGACCCGTTCTGAGAGTTCATTGATGAACCAAAATACTGCTATGAAGAGGAAGAAAGTGAAGAGGAGATTGTTGGTAAAGAGTGGAAGAGACGGAAAGCGATACGGAAGACGAACACAGTCATAATATTGAGGACGAATCTGATTATGATGGTGATGACGAGGACGAGTAGATTAGAACTTTTAAATTTGTATTTCGATTTTTATAAATATATAAGCCTATTTTGTAATGTTAATTGTGTGAATTATAATTTTTACTACTTAATCTTGGTTGAACTGCTGTACCTTTGTCACTAATTTTATTCATGTGGTAGACGCAATATGGAACTACAGTGCCAAGTTCTAAACCAGAAAGTGTCAAAGTTCTAAGTTCATTGACAAATATGAACTGCGATCATGTCGCAGTGTTACTTTATGTTCAGTGGGCTAAAGCACAACATAGGGCAAAAAATGTCGAAATGGATGTTAAAATTAAAAAAAAAGGGATACGCTGCGACTATTGTCACAGTAAAAAAAATATATCGTCAGCCAACTGCGACTCTGGTCGCAGTCATGAAACTGTTGTAGACATCGAGAAAGACAATATTCAAATGGGCAAATATGAAATGCGAGCATGGTCGCATCGTTACTATATGTTCAGTGGACTAAAGCACAACATAGGGCAAAATTGTCGAAATGGATGTTAAAATTAAATGAAAAAGGAAACACTGCGACTATTATCGAAGACAAGAAAAAAATAACGTCAGCCAACTGCGACTCTGGTCGCAGTCATGGAACTGTTGTAGACAACGAGAAAGTCAATATTCAAATGGTCAAATATGAATGCGATCATGGTCGCAGTGTTACTTTATGTTCAGTGGAATAAAGAACATAGGCAAAATTGTCGAAATTATATTGAGCGGAAAATTTCAACTATATTCAAATGTTATAATAATACCAAGAGACGGGGGACAATTTTAAAAGAAACAAACCAATTTCCCCTACATAGAAGCACTGCGACCTCGGTCGCGATTGTCCCCATACACTACTTAAGTAACTAAAAGGTAAACTATATAGGCCAACTTTGTCACAGTAAAATTCTAAAGTACAACTACTTACAAAAAGTACAGTAGATGTGAAAAATGATATAAAAATCTACTTATAATGACACGCCAGTCGCAGCATGCGACATGAATCTCTCTGCGTTGTGCAACCCTGGTCGCGGTTCATGACTGAAGCTGTCAAAATGAACACTTTATTCCTTCTAGATAGACGCAACATGAAACTACTTCTTCTGCAATTAAAAAGGAAAAGTAAGAATTTTAAACATAAATCTTTAGAAAGAACTATATAACAGGTTTAATTTAATACCAATAATGGACAACCAGTCCTGTAATGGCCCAGCTCTTGACAGTTTCCACATCTTCGATGCTTCACTTCCTTCTGATATAGAGAATCTTCAAAACCAGACTTAAGCCTGGATGCAGCTCTAGGCCTCCCCTTGGTTGGTACAGGACCAATTGGATCGCGTATAGTCAATTCTTCACCATCTCGCAGAACAACGACGGATCCACTGGAACCAATAGTAGTTTTAGACTGTGATGATGATAATTTACTGACATGGCTTTGTATTCACTAGTGGTTTCTTCAGCAAATCTTTTCAAAACTGCGTCCAACTTTGAAAGATGGATATCAGAATCGGCGACCATTTCAAGAATTGCATTAAATTTGGAACGAAGTGTCCACAATCTAGCCGTCCGTGGAGTGCCTTGACTAGGAAAAGGCCTAATGCCATTTTCAATTGCAACATTTTGTAACGAGCATCCAACCTCCATCTCTGAAGTATATATGATTCTTGTATATGTGTAACGTGATTGCGCCACAAAATACACAGAATATGTCTACAAAGGATACCCTCTGTTTCGAATAATGAGCAACTACAAGACACATGAAGTTCATCAGGCTTCTCATAACTGACCTTTTCCCAGCTGTCTTTTGATTCTGAAAAATCACTAACTAGATATTTTGATCCAGGTCCATCGTGTTTTAACTCTTCTGAAAACAGTGTCATTACAACTGCTCATTCCTTTTGGAACAACTGAAAAATCTTCATGGTATACAACTTCGAAACCTGTATCTCATATGGATTCGATGTACAGTTGGGCACAAAATTCAAACCTCGAAAGTCTTGTTGAGATTCAAAACTACGACGGGCAGCAACAGCTTTATCATATTGGTGAACAAATTCCACTAGTTTCGTATTTGCATTCACAAAACCATCAAAGAAAGAATTAATACTCTCAGACCTCTGGCTGGTTGTCATTCAAGCACAGAAAACATCCTTGAGATATGCATTAACCCAGAGTCCACGCAGTCTGTGCATCTTCAACAACCAACTGTCTTCTACTTCTTCTAAATGATTTTTTCATTCATCAGTCGCCATCGCTCCTCGCATGTGCTTATATCACGGGAGGTGTACCAATGATGGAAATCAGAGACCATATCTTCTCCATACTTGTTTGTCATCGGGATTTGTTGCTCGACAATATGTTTCCGTACATGCCAGAAACAGTACCGGTGCCGAGTAGTTGGAAAAATCATCTTGATGGCATCACCAATCTGGGCATCCTGATCAGTAATAATCAACTTCGGTGCAACTCCATGCATGCACTTGAGCCATTTTTGGAATAGCCACACAAACATATCCCTCTGCTCATCAGCAAGCAATGCACAGCCAAACAAAATTGACTGCCGATGAAGATTTACTCCAGTGAATGGAGCAAATGGCAAGCTCAAGTGATTAGCCCTGTATGTTGTGTCAAAAGCGATCACATCACAGAACCTCAAATACGAGGAAATAGCTCTTCTATCAGCCCAAAAAATGCTTATAAGTGTGCCTGCATTATCAACTTCACTTGCAAAGAAAAATTCTGGATCGGACTCAGCTTTCTCTTGGAAATATTTGATGATCGCAATAAACTCATGGCCAATGTTATTTCTACGTTGACGAGTAAAATCAGTAACTTGTTGCAGGCTTACTTCTTCACAACCTTCTCCGTGGCTCATTGCATTCACAACATGGGAAATATTTGAAGGGCGCATTCCTACATCAACCAAATTGCTCATAATGCTTCTGCTAATCTTTGATCGATGTGTCTGGTGAAAGTAATGGTGATGTACCTTATCCGGGCTTAACAATTCATGTGAATGAGAATCAACAAATTTGGTGACAACCCAATATCTTCTGTCAAATAAAAAACGAAGACGAACATCATCTCAGTAAGACACGCTACTTTAGTGTCAATTCGACGGTGCACTGTAAGCCCCTCTTACCTTTTGTCACACAACTTCTTCACGCCCTCCTTGTTGCAATAAAATTTTCTCCAAATAACTTCATGAGGAGGCCTCCGTGACTTATCTATTCCTTTTCTTCTCACTCCAAAACCTCTGTTCCTTGCATAAGAATTGTAGAAATTGTATGCTTCCACATCCGTGAAAAACTGTTTCCCTAAAAAAATATTTGAGCTTCTAGACATTTCCCCATGTGCATTCAGATCCTACAAAACAAATTAACGAACTACATAAATATAAATATTTTTTAAATATCACACGTCTGAACTGTAATTACTAAAACTGCGACCAAGGTCGCAGATGTAATGAAATCTATATAACTTCTTACTAATAGACTGCGATCGTAGTCGTAGTCGCAGTTTTCTGTATGAGCAGATTTTTTTAAAAACCTGAATAATAACTGTGCAACTCTCTAATGAATATATACTGCGACCTTAAGTCGCATTCTTAAGATTTAGTGTATAAACTAGATATAATTGACATAGAAACGTGTAAGAATTATAACAAGAAGGACTGCGACTTAGGTCGCAGTTACAAAAATAGCTTTCACAGCCGGAGATTATTTTAAAATCAAATTGCGACCGTGGTCGCAGTTCTTAAACTTTAGAATAAGTGATTATTTTGTTCTGTAAAACGAAATATAGGTCGCAGTTCCATATACGCTACAGAGAAAGCTTCTACATTTAAGAAATTACAGAGAAAAATTGACACAATAAAAACCTCTTGATCAGCATGCAAAGATGTCAACCCTTCAATACTTTCAATATTCTGAGAGAAAGTTGAAGCAGATGATATATCCTCCATATTTAGATCGGGAGATAGAGATCGCTTACGACTGTGACCAGAATTGGCAGGGGAAGTAGACTGCTCCGACGTCGACATTAAATAAAAAGGAGAAAAATCTGCTCTGAAAATCGATATTTTCAGAGAAAACTTTATGACAGGGTAGAAAAGGAGAACCAAAATCTGACAAAGAGCGGTAAAGAAATAGGGGAAAAAATAATAATAAATAATAACCTAAATCTTACAAAGAGTGGTAAAAAATAGGGGGAAAATAATAATAAACAATAACCTAAATCTGACAACGAGCAGTAAAAAATTGAGGAGAAAAATAATAATAAACAATAACCTAAATCTGACAACGAGTGGTAAAAAATAGGGGAAAAAATAATAATAAACAATAACGGGGCAAGTACCTTTTACCAAGGGGTATTTAGTAATTTAACTTATTCCTATAAGCGGGGCGCAACTTAGTAGTGTGGCAAATATTGTGCCACGTCACCGCAGGCTGAGAGAGTCTCTCAGCCGTCGGCTGATATACATTTTTCTCTCATATAAATATATATATATATATATATATATATATATATATATATATATATATATATATATATATATATATATATATATATATATATATATATATATATATATATGGGGTTACTGTACCTCAGCCAACGGCTGAGAGAGTTTCTTAGCCCGCGGTGACGTGGCTGAATATATGTCACAGATCAGCCGCAGAGTGTAGGCGCCAAAAAAAAAAAAATCCCGCCTAAACATTCGTGAATCAAAATGACAAAAATACCCCTTTTTACTTCTAAACTGCCATAAACTCATCCACAAACAAAATTTACCTAAAATAATTTTCAGTTGAATATATCTACAGTTATAAAATTCGTAATTCTACTACATCGAAAATATAATAGAAAAAAATTTGGATCAACATAATGTGAAATAAACAGAAGCATTGAAAAGTAAAAAAAAAACTGTTTGAAACATAAAAAAAAATGATATCCTTCAGCACTCCGACGACAGAAGCTATCTTTTTTCACATGCCTTCTGTAACAGAATTCTCACCGTTTTACAAATTTCGCGATCATAGTCGCACTCATAGTATAATAAAACTTTCAATCATTGCGACTATAGTCGCAGACTTAATACAAAATAACTTTCAATTTTAAATGACGACTGCGACACTAGTCGCAGTCATAGTATAACAAAAACTTTTTTATATCAAGTATGTGACCATAGTCGCATTTCTTATTCACATAAAAAAAAACAGACGAAAATATGTTATCGTACAGCACTGCGACCTCCTTCAGCACTGCGACCAAAGTCGCAATCTTATAAAAAGATTTTTTATAATTTTACAAGGTAGTTTAGCCATGCGACCCTGAGATCAGTTCGCGTATATCACATCTTATAAAATACTATATTAATTACACTGAATTTAATGAAGTAATTAATAATCTATCTACCGTGATACAACAACAGTCTAGAAAAAAGAGATGCATTAATGTTAATCACGATAAAGGAAAGATGTGCACCATACGTAATCTAAAGATATAGACAAAACATTCTATAATAAGTTTATTTGTACTTCATGTAGTAAACCTCTAGAAAAAAGGAACTCTTCGGATTCTTCAGCCATAACTCTTCAATTAAATAATTAATTTTTTTTTACCAATTCTAACCATACTCAACCGTCACCTATAACAATTATTATTACTATTCATGTTCTTTCACATTATTGACCTTTATATAGTGCTTGTAACTAATATATTATCTCATATCTAAAAAAACTATATTTTTTGCTCTTTCCTTTTCAATTTGATTTCAAAAACTTCCAGAAAAACAATTCATTCTTGAATCATGTCTTCCCCATCTTCTTCCTCTGAACACTCAGAATTCAACTTCAATCAATCCCCCACGGTCCTCTTTCTTCAGGGTATTCTAGTGAATCTGATACCAGTCTGGACTTCACTCCTTTTGACTATCTCACTACATCAAATAATATTTTAACTGATCCTCCTATTCATAAGGATGATGAAGTTTTCATGTGGGTTAGTGAGGAGGACATTATTCCTCTGCCACTTGACGGAGACATGCTTGATGAAAGCATGTCCTCTGATGCTATAGGCTCGCTTTCTCGCAACGGATCGGACGAAGAGCTTGATAGAGACGATCCATTCTGGGAGTTTATCGATGAACCAAAAAAACCTCAACAACATGAAGATGATGAGGAAATAAGTGATGAACAGGAAGACCAGGAGAATGAAGACGACGAATCTGCTTATGATGGTGATAATGACGATGATTAGGATTTCCTGATCTTCTGATATTCAACGTTATTTTGTCTTCTCTTAAAAGCTTTTAATGCTCTTTTTTTGTAAGGTCTCTTTCTCACCATATTATGTTATAAATAAAATTTATTTCTATCTGTAAAATAATCTTTCACATTTTAAAATACATATAAATTATACCGTATAGGTATTAATTCTGCATCTTATCTGCGATAATGGTCGCAGTACTCATATAATAATTACATATGAAACTGCGACCACGGTCGCTGTCCAGTCATAAACAGTTTGATCGTTTTGCATTCAATAAAGTTATAAACAGCTACCTTGGTCGCAGTCCAAATATAAATTATATAAACAAATAATATTGCGAACATCATCGCAAATCCTCTCAAATCAGTATATTTCACTGTATATCACAAATTAGAAAATTGCGACTGTTGTTCTTAAACACTGCGACCATAGTCGCAGTCCTACTTCGCATGCAATAAGTACAGTGAAAATCAAACATATAAAACCGTACGTAAACTGCTACTATAGTATCAGTCCTTAGACACCGTTATTACATTTAACTTAACAAAAAAAATCATCCAAAAAAAATGCTCTCGTTAGTACTGCGACCATAGTCGCAGTCCTTGATCGCATGCTATATGTAAAACCAATTTAATAATTCATATGCGGATCAGACAACAGTCACAATGAAGAACAAAAATATAAAAAAAATACGTAAACTGCGATTATACTATCAGTTATTAGTCACCGTTATTACATTTAACCAAACAAAAAAAACGTCCACGACTTGCTCTCGTTAAGCACTGCGATCATAGTCGCAGTCCTTGTCCGAATTCAATATGTAAAAAAATAATAATAATTTATACATTACATGCGAAAAAAAGTAAACTGCGACTATATTAAAAAATCAAATCAGATAACAAAAAAAATAATAAAGAAGCATTCAAATTAGTTTCGTGATTTGATAAAAATAATGTTGGCAGTTTGGTCGTAGTTAAAAAAGATAATTGTGACAAAAATTGAGTAACGTCAGAATATATAAAAATATAATAAACTATATAGATCCATTATCTTTTACCGCAGGGGTATTTAGTAATTTCAACTATTTTCATAGGCGGGGCGTTCTTTCTAGTGTGGCTAATAATGTGCCACGTCACCGTAGGCTGAGAGGGTCTCTCAGCCGTCGGCTGATATACATTTTTCATATATATATATATATATATATATATAATATATTATATATATATATATATATATATATATATATATATATATATATATATATATATGGGGTTACTGTACCTCAGCCGACGGCTGAGATAGTTTCTCAGCCCCCGGTGACGTGGCTGAATATATGCCACAGATCGGCCGCAGAGTGTAGGCGCCAAAAAAAAAAAAAAAATCCCGCCTAAACATTCGTGAATCAAAATTACAAAAATACCTCTTTTTTACTTCTAAACTAGCATAAACTCATCCACAAACAAAATTTACCTACAGAATTTTCAGCTGTGAATATATCTACAGTTATAAAATTCTTAATTCTACTACAGATGAAACATGATATCGTTTCGAACATTGCGACCATCGTCGCAGAATTAATACAATTTATATATGACGACTGCGGCACTAGTCGCAGTCATATTATAACAAAAGTCACAGTCTGCAACCCTAGTCGCATTCCTTTTTTATATCACGTCTGCGACCCTAGTCGCATTCCTTATTCCCATAAAAATAACAGACGAAAACATGGTCGCAATCTTTTTTCAGCTGCGACCTCGTTCAGAACAGCGACCATGGTCGCAATCTTTTTTCAGCTGCGACCTCGTTCAGAATAGCGACCATGGTCGAAATCTTTTTTCAGCACTGCGACCAAAGTCGCAATCCTTTTTCGCATGCCTTATGGAACAGAATTTTTATAAGTTTACAAAGTAGATTAGCGTATATCACATCTTATAAAATACTATATTAATTACACTGAATTAAATGAATTAAAAGAAGTAATTAATATTCTATCCACCGTGATAAAACAACAGTCTCGAAAAAAGATATGCAATAATATTAATCTCGATAAAGGAAAGATATGCACCTTACGTAATCTAAAGATATAGGGAAAACATTCTAAAAAAGTTAATTTGTACTTCACGCAGTAAACCTCTGGAAAAAAAGCAACTCTTCAGATTCTCCCGCCATAACTCTTCAATTAAATATTTTTTTTTACCACTTCTTCCAATACTCAACCTTCACCTATAACAATTATTATTACTATTCATGTTCTTTCACATTCTTTACCTTTATATAGTGCTTGTAACTAATACATTATCTCATATCTAAAAACAATATTTTTGCTCTTCCTTTTGAATTAATTCTTGAATCATGTCTTCCCCATCTTCTTCCTCTGAACACTTAGATTTCAACTTCAATCGTTCCCCCACCGGTCCTTTTTCTCCAGGATATTCTAGTGAATCTGATACCAGTCTGGACTTCACTCCTTTTGACTATCTCACTACATCAAATAATGTATTAACTGATCCTCCTATTCATGAGGATAATGAAGATTTCATGTGGGTTAGTGAGGAAGACATATCCCTCTGCCACTTGACGAAGACACGCTTGATGAAAGCATGTCCTCTGATGCTGTAGGCTCGCTTTCTCGCAACGGATCGGACGAAGAGCTTGATAGAGACGATCCATTCTGGGAGTTTATCGGTGAAAAAAAAAAAACCTCAAAAACAGGAAAATGATGAGGAAATAAGTGATGAACATGAAGAGCAGAAGAATGAAGACGACAAATCTGCTTATGATGGTGATAATGACGAGGATTAGGATTTCCTGACCTTCTGATATTCAACCTTATTTTGTCTTCTTTTAAAAGCTTTTAATTCTCATTTTTTGTAAGGTCTCTTTCTCACTATATTAACTTATAAGCTCTTTTTAATGCTCGTTTAATTACATATGAAACTGCGACTGCTGTTCTTTAACACTGCGACCATAGTCGCAGTCCTACTACGCATGCAATAAGTAAAAAAAATTCATAGTTTATAGGCGGCTCAGACAACAGTTACGGTGAAGCGCAAAACATATAAAAACATACGTAAATTGCGACTGTAGAATCAGTCCTTAGTCACCGTTATTACATTTAACTTAGCAAAAAAAATCATCCAGAAAAAATGCAGTCGTGGGTACTGCGACCATAGTCGCAGTCCATGATCGCATAATATATGTAAAAACCAATTTAGTAGTTCATAGGACGATCAGACAAACAGTCATTATTGACCCTGGTCGCAGTTGTTTTTGTTTGCACTGTAGATGATTGCGACCTTGGTCGCAGTATAGACCATGGTCGCAGATGTCTATGTTTGCGCAGTTGTTTATGTTTGCACTGTATACTTATGGACCATGGTCGCAGTGTCGACCCTGGTCACAGTTGTTTATGTTTGTACTGTATACTTATGCGACCTTGGTAGCATTGTTGACCCTGGTCGCAGTTGTTTGTGTTTGCACTGTAGATGATTGCGACCTTGGTCGCAGTGTAGACCATAGTCGTAGATGTATATGTTTGCACTGTAGACTTATGCGACCTTGGTCGCAATGTCGTTCATTGTTTTCATTTGCACTGTAAATAATTTATAAACAATAACCTAAATCCTATAAAGAGCGGCAAAAAAAGGGGGAAAAATAATAATAAATAATAACCTAAATCTGACAACGAGCGATCCAAAAAATTGCCTTGTGGGCAAATAATAATAAACAATAATGAAAGTTACCGAAAGAGTAGCTTTTCATAAGGGGTATTTAGTAATTTAACTTCTTCCTATATAGGGCCGCAAGTTAGTGGGGTAATTAAAATTCACGTGCAGTGAGAGAGTGCTCTCATGCATCTGATATACATTTCTCTCTCTCTCTCTCTCTCTCTCTCTCTCTCTCTCTATATATATAATATATATATATATATATATATATATATATATATAATATATATATATATATATATATGGCTACAGAGTCTAGTTCTGTTTGAACTCCTCCTCCTCTTATCTTGGATGTGGTCCAACTTAAACCTTCGGGTTTGAGTTGATCCATCTAAGAATTAACCCTTATCTGGTTATCCATGGTGAATGGTTGAGGTGACTAATCCTCTCCTGGGCTGTAACGGTGTGGCTTGAAATGGGATTGGGTGAGAGTAAACAGCTTGGATAACTGAAATTATTTTTCATCCGATCCGTTTGGAGTTTGAACTGGAGATGATCTCATCTTTCAGATTTCCTGGAAGCGTTCACGTGTCAAGTATCCCTTCGAGTCCAGATGGACACGTGGCATGATCCTGAACGGATCAGAAAATGACCACTACAGTGAACTAACCGAATTTTATTTATATAACATTTTTGACACGTTATATCAAGGACCGTAGATGGAGCGAGTACTATTATGTACGAATCTAGTGCCCAAATTGATCTGAGAAAATAATATATACTTGAATCTAAAGACTGAAATACTATTTGAATGGTATTAACTATAGTAAGTTAAATTAAACCAAAATCTATATTCAAAGATCTGTTTTCGCAAATAGTAATTATGTCAAACTTTTTAACTGTATCAAGTTAAATTTTGGAACTACTGTATATAAAATCTAGTATATGCCATGCATACACGTGAGTTACTCGAGTTCTTTCCGCCAGACATTAAATTGTTATCTAACAGATATTTAAATAGTAGATTTGGATCTGTCTATGGCCATGTTTGGCTTGGAAATAGGCTCAGAGAAAATTCTGCGCTCGATAAGCTAGCGTGCGACTCTCAGTAGCGTTTCTGTACTTGACATGGGACGCGCCTTCTCTTTAAAAAAAAAAAAAAATGATTGAAGTGAATAAAATTTTGTGAGTGAGCTTTTTTTTCTAATTATGCTTTGACATAAGTGACTGAAACGAAATCTCTGGTAAGGTAAATGATTATGTTGTTTCCATGCGAGATGTTAATGCTTAATTAGAATAAAAAACAAATACGCTGTTGTCAAGGATGAACTTGCGTCACCCGCGTGACAGACGGGAATACTCACCACTATGCTGCAACCAGGTTGACCATTACTGAAGTGATTTTATTTAATTAAAAATTAAACAAGTAATTTTAGTCATAGGATTTTAGTCCCCAACCGCTTTAATATCTGATACGTGGGTCGTCCGCCGACTCTTGATATTAAATTAATTTTTTCCTCGATCAAAACCAGTTAGAACTTTGTGTCAGGGTTGCATTCTATTAGGGGGCTGTTTGCATGCCCGAAAGTGGGTGAAAGTGAGAAAGTAAAAATTAAGGTTAATTTTTTTAGATAATAAAAATTTGTGTTTTTTTCTGGTATTTGGATGGTAATTAAAAAGTTTAATATCTTTTTCGGTATTTAGTGGTAATGTGAAAGTGAAAAGTTGACCATAAAGTTGACCAAAAATTAATATTAAAATAAATATTAATATAGACTGTAATTAGACTGTAAGTGAGATTTACATGACCGCAAAATTAACTATTTTTAGGTACAACTTGTTACCAATGAGATTACATGATCACAAAATTAACTATAGCATCTTGAAAGTGGGGAAATGATTGTGCAAAAGAGAGACGTAAAGGGAAAAAGAAAAAGTGAGAATAAAAATGAGTTTTCTCATTTTTTTTTTCTAATGTTTGGACAGACAGCGGAGCTGACAAATGAGTCTCTTTACTTTAAGCGAACGGCCCAATCCACATCCTGATACGAAATGTTATGATGGAACTTGGGCCCTGGTTCGGCCCGAAAATGATTCTTACCCCCACTTTTGTTCTCCCTCAAAACGATCTTCTGTGGCATTAAAATATAAACCATTAGTAAAAATCTATATAATGCGTTTTTCTAATGGGCCCTGTGAAAAGGGACTAAAGCCATCATTAGCCAAAAAGTAATGGGTCTTGTTGTGCCCAGGATAATCTAATCTTTAGATTTTCCTTTTTTTTTTGGATCCATCACCTGTTTCATTGCTCGGTGGAGCAAACCGAACCTTCCTGAATATAATTTACTAATTCCAACGTCCATTTCTTTCGGTGCCGCGTCCAAATCACTAAAATTTTTGCTGTCAAGCTGTCACTCGCAGGATTCCAAGCCCCAATTATTAATCGTTCAGTAAAGTTGAATGAGCTCAGCAAGAGGAGAGAAGAGAAGAGACTAGGAGAGTAGAGAGAGAGAGAGAGAGAGAGAGAGAGTACCAAACGATGGAGAACGAAGTGCAGCTGGTGTCTTCCTGTTGGTGTTGTTTTTGGCATGGAAGCCAGCTCTGGTGATGGACGCAGTGAGTTCTATGTTCAGGGTTCCGATCTGGGGCCTGGACATGCTGCGCAAGCTGGCCGGATACGTGCTGGCCTGGGTTCTGGGGCTCCTGAGGCTGGCCGTGCCGACGGGGGTGTCGGTGCTCAAGTACGGATTCGGCGGGGTCGTCCGATCTCTGTCGTCGGCGCTGAGGGCTTCCGGGTTCATAATCGGCAAGATTGGGGTCGCTGCTTCTCAGATGCAGCAGGTTCTCGCCATTTTCTTTGTTGTCATGTTGTTCTCCTGGTACTTTAATCTCTTCTAGGTTTCTCTCCTGCTGCTGAAATTTCTTCTCTGTAGTTTCTTCTTCTTCTTAAGAGAAGTATTTTCTTCTTCTGTATTTGAGAGAAAGGGCAAACTGTTCACAAACTATTATAATATATCATTCATGTGTAGAAAATATAAGATTAGATATAACATGATATCTTTCATATACTGATTCATGAAAATCACATAACTAAATTTATCTTTAATATCATTGATTGTCTGTCTAGTTCCTTGCCATCACCTGAGAAACAAAAAATTGTGTGATTTTGGAGGAATTCTATGCAATCGTGAATAAGGCACTAAATTCTGTGGTGTAGTTTAGGCAAGCAATTAATTAAGAGAACCGACTGAGGATAAAACAAGTCGGTTCTTTTATGGAGAGAATTTGGGAGCAAGTGAGAAAAATGGGGAAAGAGAGAGACAGAGGGCCACAAATTTCTCTGGTTTCTGTGAATTCTTATTATAATAGTATTTTTAAGATATTTGGAAAAACTCAAAGATACAAGGAAAAATTGTCATTCAATCCCTGTAAAAAGATACTCATTGAAAAAAAGTCCCTGTAGTTTCAAATCATGTGAATAAGCCCTTAATTAAAACTTAATGTGAAAAAGTCCTTGTCCCCACCAAAAGTCCATTGTATTTTTTTAAATTCATATTGT
Source organism: Agave tequilana (assembly GCA_038442645.1). Classification (NCBI taxonomy): domain Eukaryota; kingdom Viridiplantae; phylum Streptophyta; class Magnoliopsida; order Asparagales; family Asparagaceae; genus Agave; species Agave tequilana. Next base: position 147,231 of record JAVJIF010017587.1, read on the forward strand.
CTTGATTAGATGTCTTGTCTGAATTGATTTGAACGTCGCGTGATGGGCATTTAATGATGGGGATCGGAGCTCAAGATTGGAGGTAACTTTGCTTGTTGATTATTTAGTCAAGAGGAGAGATAAAATTTAGGAAAAATAAACAAAAATTGATCAAGGTAGTCAAAAGTTAGAAAGGTTGGAAGAAATTTATAAAATTAGATAAAAATTAATGAAGGTAGAGAAAAAGGACGAAAGTTGACAGAAAATATATAAAAGTAGAAATAAGTTGAGTAAGGTAGACAGAAAGAAAGAAAAATTGGGTGCAAACTTCCTATTTTATATTTAATTTTAATTTTTCTATTTTATAATAAGATGCCATTTTTTAACCTCTCACGAGTCTCTAAATCTCTCCATGATAAAACATATTCTTGTTTGCTGTATTATCTTGTCAAAATTAGAATAGGTGGACATAATATATTGAAAACGTGGACAAAATATTAAAGGAGTCATATTAAAGAAAGTGAACATAATTTTGGAGATATAACGTTAAAGAAAGTGGACATAATATTAAAGAAAAATTAGAATAGATGACAGGAATATTAAAAAAAGTGGACATAATTTTGGAGAATGTGGACATAATGTATGATAAGCTGGATAGAATTTTAGAGAATGTAAACAGAATACTAGAGGTGTACAGAATTTATAAGTTAAAAGTAAATAAATAAATATTTGTATCTTATGAATAATTGCTAATTATGAATAAACTGCTAATGACAAATCTCTGGGAAAAAATTCCAAGGCGCATTTAGCATTCATTGAGGGTGAACAGAAAAAATTAGAGAAGGGTAGACAGAAAATATAACATCCATGCAAAAAAAAAAAAAATATCCATGCAAAAAAAATCTCTACAAAAAATATCAACGCAAAAAATAATCTACCCTGCAATGAACAAAAATTAAAAAAGACTGGACAAAAAATAAAGCTTCCAAGTCAGCCTACGCAACTAGCCCGTGACGAGCATTAAAAGCTGGTCAGCTGGCCGCTCAAATCAACTAAGACAAGGCATCTAATTAAGAGCAATATGGGTAAAAATATATATATAATGGACTTTTGGGAGGGACAAGGACTTTTTCAAATTAAGTTTTGGTCAAGGGCTTATTTACATTGTTTGAAACTCTAGGAATTTTTCACATGAGTATCTTTTCACAGAGATTGAAAGACAATTTTCTCAATATATAATCCACTTCAAGTAGTTTCTTGGCAGTCAAGTCAAGCTTCACATCTTGTATTCACTTCTAGTAGGTTTTTTTCCAAAGACCTCCAAAGCTGTAAAATTTAGCTTATTGTGATTCGACATTCTCTGTAATAATGGAACAAGTTGCGTTCATTAATACTTTGTAAAAGAGCATACATAAGCATCTAAATAAGAACTTCAAGTTCTATAACATGGTAGGGTTAACAAATTAATCATGTAAACTTTTGATTATGTCAGATTGATGTTGTTTTAGGAAAACTACGTAGCACCAACTCTTCCCTTACCTGGCGACAATCTCTTCCGCCTGTTCGCCTTGTAGCACTAACTGCTTCAAGTGCGACATCTGCTACTTCTATTTGAGAGAGTATAGAAGTTTGCATATATCGCAACCAGTGTAGACTGGGTCATACCGCTGCGATAACAGAGCGCCATGCTCTGAAATCTCTCGACGAATGTTTTGATGGACTCTCTTTTCTTTTGCTTGCTGTAAGGAGAGTCGGCACTAAAATTTCTATATCATCTTCAAAGAAACGAGCCAGGAAACAACTTCTCGATGTCGGCTCTGTCTTAATCGAGCCAACAGGAAGTTTCATGAACCATTCAGAGATGAACCCTTTAAGAGTGCCAATGAATAAATGAGCCATGATGGCATCGTTCGATACTACATTCGCAGTTTGGGATTGAAGTAGTATATGTGTTGGCTTGGTGACCCTTTACCATCGAAAGTATGAAGGGTTGGTGCCTTGAACTTAGGGGAGCCGTGTGCCACTCTGCTGGGTAGGGTCAGACTATCCCACATCTTGGAGACCGTCTCAGTTTGCGAGGGCCTCGAGGTGTTGCTCCAATTTGCTCATCTTCTTGGAATGACTACTGCCGTTCCCTGAGATATCCTCCTCTTCATATGAAGATTTGGGTGGCTCAGAGTAAGAATACTCTTCACTCTCAGTATTTGTAGAAGATGAGCTCTTCCCTTCCTTCCGTTTGCCTCTAGACTTCTTAGAAGGAGTTTTACTTTCAGTTTCTTTTTATCCTTAAGAAGTTGTGATAGCATCTGCTTAAGGATGTCGATAGATTCTTGTTGAGTTCAAATCATATTGAATTGTTCCTTTGAAACTCAGGCTTGCTCTTCGAATCGTTTGGCCACCTCCTTGAGAGTTCCCCCATATAAGCAAAGGCGATTATTTCTGAACTGAAATTCGAAGACTGGGATTCGATGATGGTGGAATGATCATCATTCACCTCAATCCCCCTGGCCAACAGACTATAGTCGATTGGGGCAATTGCTCTCCTGTGGGTCCAAGTCTGTCGGTAGACCCCATTAGGTTCGACAAGAACATTCTTCAAACCTAGAGGCCGATCGGCATCTGACTCCTCTGAACTAACATCCAGTTGCTTCCCTTTGGACTTGCTTGGCGGCCCCACTATGTTTGTAGTCACTTCTGGGTACTCGACGTCGAATAATGATTTCTTCTTCCGGAATTGTCGTCTCTTGGCTGAGTTTGAAGCCACTGACAACCGGCTAAAAACTGAAGATTTATTTATCTGAAAGTCATAATGGCAATCAGAGAGTACTGCTGAGATGAGTTACACACAGTGACATCCAGAGGTAATTTGATGGATGCTCCTCTTCCTTGTCAGGTAGTCACTCAGGTCTATTGAAAGAAGGTCTGAGGAACTAGCCTTGAACCCCTTAGGGGTAAGGGCTTCTTGGCTTTATATGCCTTGAAGACATGCCATTCTAAACGTGGGCCTTGTATTTCTTTGTTGAAATGTGGACCTCACATTGTGTTTAAAGTCATCGCATTTAAAGTTAAAAAATGCAGGAATCCGCTCTGAAGCAGGTAGAACGCGGATCACACATTTTGAAGTAGAAACGCTAGCTTCTGATTTTGGCTGAGTTGCCTTATAAAGAGAGTCTCGCGTTTAGGACCAGAAAACGGGAGTCACATTCTGAAATGACAAAATGCGGGTCTCGCGTTTTGGGTAGGCAGGACGCAGGTCTCTCATTGGATGCGGATTTCGTGTTGCGTGAGAGGGACACGAGTGTGAACCTCGTGTTTTGAATCTGCAAAATAGATGACTTTTGCACAATCTTCGATTTGCTGTCGACTGTGTGATGCCTTCATCGATGTTCAGCACTCCGGTTGAGTTATAGGGATTGTTGGGAACCTTGGCAACCTAAAATCATAGAGTTTAGAGAGGAGAAGGACAGCGAAATTGTTCTTCACCATCACTTTGATCATGCGCCGAGATCTCTTGAAAGAAGTTGACGCAGGTTGCACGGGCTGCACGAGAGGTTTTCAAAACCTCTTCAGAAATGAAACCACTTGCGTTATGTGCAGTGGTGCGGGCCACTTTAGAAGTAATCTCCGAAGAGATTCAAGAGTGCGTCTCTGAAGAGACTTTGCGGTGCTGACGCATTGCCTTGGTGTTGGCCCAAAGGCCATTAGCCTGACGTTTTGATGATAACAAACCATATATAGTTATGCTTTTTAAAAATTTTGTTTAAATGAGTTTCAGGTTAAAAAATCATAGGATGTTTGACGGCTCCAACACAAGACTCACACTTTTGGAAGCCGTAAAGATTTGGATCCCAAGAGCACGGCACAATAGAAGCGCTCCAGGATCAAACAAGATTGAAGACTACAAGATTTGTATTTTTATTTTT
>JAVJIF010017588.1:0-76916 GCA_038442645.1 Agave tequilana
TGTTGGAACCTATTTCGATGAAGACGTTCGTGACGATCAAATTCATTTGGAGCTCTACACATGACGAATCAAGAGTCCGACATGATCAAGTTGTGCCAAAGAGGGTTGAGATGTTGTGGTTTGTAAAGAAGATATAGCATGTAAAAGCCTTGATACAAACTTACAACACATAGTCCTGTTAGTCGACTTATCCCAATATCAAGTCGACTAATCAGTTGTCTAGTCGACTTACCCAAAGTTCAAGTCGACTAAGTTTTGTGTCCTGAAACAGACCAACTCTCTGTTTGTCAAATTAGTCGACCAAACAGTAACCAAGTCGACTAACCCATTTTTTAGTCGACTTATAGAAAACACCTAGTCGACTAATCCCTTGACTCAGTCAACTATAAAGCAGTTGCAGTCGACTTGAGGTAGTTATCCCGAAACCTATTCTGCCAACAGACATATACCTAGTCGACTACTTGCTAAACCTAGTCGACTAATAGTAGAAGTTTTGCCTAGTCTAGTCGACTAACTCAGAACCCTAGTCGACTATAGGCAGTTTCTGACTGCTGGACAGTTTCTGTTATCTGATCGTTTTGGCAACGTTTCCCAATGTCCATATCATCTGAATTGGTCCTATAACTACCCTAACTTACCCTAGTCTACAGCTATAAATAGGGAAGTTATACCAAAGGCCAATTACCAAGAGTTTCATTCAGTTTTCAAAAGCCAAATTCCAGAAAACCTGAAAACTGATTTTCTAACTTCTGTTCTTTACCAAAAGACAATTCCATTAGTGAAGTTCTCTGAAGTTCATTTTTCCTATACAGTACCTTGTCCACATACACATCTGTACCAAGGCTATAGGAAAAGAGTTGTAAATTCTCAAAGTGTTCATTGGTACACGGGAGGCTTCTTGGTTGAAGAAGTAGTTGTACAAAGGTAAAAGGTGTTCTCTTGGTGGAAGAGAAGGTGTACACATTTGGAGAAGGGGATTCGACAAGTGGTGTACATGTTGTATTGATTTTGGGTGGCAAGATCAAGGATAAAGGAAAATCTCAAGCGGGTGGCTTGGGGACTGGATGTAGGTCATAAGGACCGAACCAGGATAAATCTCTTTGTTTGCATTTGTCAATTTCTGAGATTTGTTTTTCTTTACTTGCAAGTTTACTTATTTGCTTAACAATTAATCCTTCCTGTCAAGTGTTGTGTTGATTTGATTATAGATCCTACATTTGGTATAAGAGCGAGACCCAATAATTGGTATCAGAGCCCTGCATACCCTGAACCAGCGTACAAGCTCGGGTACAAGTCAACAAGAAAGATGGCAACGGAGTTCTCATCATCCCAATTCAAAGAAGGACATTCTACACAACGTCCACCGCTATTTGACGGAACCAACTACAACTATTGAAAGTGTAGAATGAAGATCTACTTGCAATCGCTGAACTACGACCTTTGGAACATCGTAGAAGCATCGTACACCAAGCCCACAACCAACTACAACGCTTGGAGTGAAGATCAAAAGAAGAACGCGAACCTTGACGCAAAAGCAATGAATGCTCTATTATGTGCCCTTACCAAAGAAGAGTTCAACCGTGTTTCAACAGCAACTTCTGCACATCAAATATGACATACTCTTCAGGTAACACACGAAGGCACTAATAAAGTTAAGGAATCTAAAATATCTGTTCTTGTCCACAGGTTTGAGTTATTCAAAATGGAGGAAAATGAAACCATATCCGAGATGGTTACAAGATTCACCGACATCACCAATACTCTAGCATCCCTTGGAAAGGACTACACCCAAGTTGAAAGAGTTCGAAAGATCCTTCGTGCACTCACACCAGAATGGGAGAAAAAGACAACCGCCATTGAAGAGGCGAATGATCTCTAAACTATGACATTAGAAAACCTAATCGGTAATCTAATGGCATATGAAGTGCAGTTAGAAGAAAGGAAGAAGGACGAACGACAACACCGTTCAAAGAAGAAAGAACTCGCCTTCCATGCATCTTCCGACACGGACAATGATGACGAAGAGGAGATGGCAATGCTCTCAAAGAAATTCAGGAAATTTCTTAAGCAAGGTAAATTTAAATGCTTTAATTGTGATAAACCAGGTCATATGAAGATGGATTGTCCTTTGCTTAAGAAGAAAGATAAGTATAAGAGTAAGAAGTTCAGAAAGAAGAACTACGAAGCATCTTCAGAACATAGTGATTCCTCATCTTCTGATGAAGAAGAATCCACTGAACATGTTAACTTATGTTACATGGCCATAGAAGATGAAGAGGTATCGTTTTCTGAACTATCTGATGCATTTAATGAATTATTTCTTGATCTGAAAAATGAAAAACTGAAAAACAGATTTTTATTAAAAGAAAATGAGAAACTTTTACAGGAAAATTCTGTTTATGCATTACAATGTTCTTCTATAAATTCTCAACAAGATAAAACTGAAAATGTCATATCATTTTTGAAATCTGAAAATGAGAAGTTTATAAAAGAAAACATTTTTCTGAAAATGGAAACTAAATCTTTGAATGATAGAATATTTATATTAGATAAAGATATGTTAGTTTTCAAGAAGAAATATGAAGATCTTATGCAAAATGTGACTAAGTTTAATAAAGGAAAAGAAAATTTGAATGCTGTATTATCTTTTCAGAAATTGTCACATGATAATCATGGTATTGGATATATTGCAAAATCTTCATGTTATAATCCATATAGTTCTTGTGTTAAAAGAAAGACTAAGAAAAGTAAGTTTATATGGATTCCAAAGAATTTAAATATTTATGATAAAAATACATATATTGCTTCATACATGCATGATATATGTGATTCTTGCAATTATGTATATACTAATAGGTGGAAACCAAATTCTAAATGGATTTGGAGTCCTAAAGGTTAGATATGATCTTTTATATTTGGTACCAACTAACGTTTATTTTGCAGGTACCATATAAAAGTTATTATATATATATATGTACTAATATATTTGTTGCAGGGGGAGAACAAAATATTTTTATATCTGTTATAACCCATTTCTGCAGGGGGAGGAAAGATAACATATTTTTTACAGGGGGGACATGCACACACAAAGCGTCGTCATCAAAAAGGGGGAAATGTTGGAACCTATTTCGATGAAGACGTTCGTGACGATCAAATTCATTTGGAGCTCTACACATGACGAATCAAGAGTCCGACATGATCAAGTTGTGCCAAAGAGGGTTGAGATGTTGTGGTTTGTAAAGAAGATATAGCATGTAAAAGCCTTGATACAAACTTACAACACATAGTCCTGTTAGTCGACTTATCCCAATATCAAGTCGACTAATCAGTTGTCTAGTAGACTTACCCAAAGTTCAAGTCGACTAAGTTTTGTGTCCTGAAACAGACCAACTCTCTGTTTGTCAAATTAGTCGACCAAACAGTAACCAAGTCGACTAACCCATTTTTTAGTCGACTTATAGAAAATACCTAGTCGACTAATCCCTTGACTCAGTCGACTATAAAGCAGTTGCAGTCGACTTGAGGTAGTTATCCCGAAACCTGTTCTGCCAACAGACATATACCTAGTCGACTACTTGCTAAACCTAGTCGACTAATAGTAGAAGTTTTGCCTAGTCTAGTCGACTAACTCAGAACCCTAGTCGACTATAGGCAGTTTCTGACTGTTGGACAGTTTCTGTTATCTGATCCTTTTGGCAACGTTTCCCAATGTCCATATCATCTGAATTGGTCCTATAACTACCCTAACTTACCCTAGTCTACAGCTATAAATAGAGAAGTTATACCAAAGGCCAATTACCAAGAGTTTCATTCAGTTTTCAAAAGCCAAATTCCAGAAAACCTGAAAACTGATTTTCTAACTTCTGTTCTTCACCAAAAGACAATTCCATTAGTGAAGTTCTCTGAAGTTCATTTTTCCTATACAGTACCTTGTCCACATACACATCTGTACCAAGGCTATAGGAAAAGAGTTGTAAATTCTCAAAGTGTTCATTTGTACACGGGAGGCTTCTTGGTTGAAGAAGTAGTTGTACAAAGGTAAAAGGTGTTCTCTTGGTGGAAGAGAAGGTGTACACATTTGGAGAAGGGGATTCGACAAGTGGTGTACATGTTGTATTGATTTTGGGTGGCAAGATCAAGGATAAAGGAAAATCTCAAGCGGGTGGCTTGGGGACTGGATGTAGGTCATAAGGACCGAACCAGGATAAATCTCTTTGTTTGCATTTGTCAATTTCTGAGATTTGTTTTTCTTTACTTGCAAGTTTACTTATTTGCTTAACAATTAATCCTTCCTGTCAAGTGTTGTGTTGATTTGATTATAGATCCTACATTTGGTATAAGAGCGGGACCCAACAATTGGTATCAGAGCCCTGCATACCCTGAACCAGCGTACAAGCTCGGGTACAAGTCAACAAGAAAGATGGCAACGGAGTTCTCATCATCCCAATTCAAAGAAGGACATTCTACACAACGTCCACCGCTATTTGACGGAACCAACTTCAACTATTGGAAGTGTAGAATGAAGATCTATTTGCAATCGCTGAACTACGACCTTTGGAACATCGTAGAAGCATTGTACACCAAGCCCACAACCAACTACAACGCTTGGAGTGAAGATCAAAAGAAGAACGCGAACCTTGACGCAAAAGCAATGAATGCTCTATTATGTGCCCTTACCAAAGAAGAGTTCAACCGTGTTTCAACAGCAACTTCTGCACATCAAATATGGCATACTCTTCAGGTAACACACGAAGGCACTAATAAAGTTAAGGAATCTAAAATATCTGTTCTTGTCCACAGGTTTGAGTTATTCAAAATGGAGGAAAATGAAACCATATCCGAGATGGTTACAAGATTCACCGACATCACCAATACTCTAGCATCCCTTGGAAAGGACTACACCCAAGTTGAAAGAGTTCGAAAGATCCTTCGTGCACTCACACCAGAATGGGAGAAAAAGACAACCGCCATTGAAGAGGCGAATGATCTCTAAACTATGACATTAGAAAACCTAATCGGTAATCTAATGGCATATGAAGTGCAGTTAGAAGAAAGGAAGAAGGACGAACGACAACACCGTTCAAAGAAGAAAGAACTCGCCTTCCATGCATCTTCCGACACGGACAATGATGACGAAGAGGAGATGGCAATGCTCTCAAAGAAATTCAGGAAATTTCTTAAGCAAGATAAATTTAAATGCTTTAATTGTGATAAACCAGGTCATATGAAGATGGATTGTCCTTTGCTTAAGAAGAAAGATAAGTACAAGAGTAAGAAGTTCAGAAAGAAGAACCACGAAGCATCTTCAGAACATAGTGATTCCTCATCTTCTGATGAAGAAGAATCCACTGAACATGTTAACTTATGTTACATGGCCATAGAAGATGAAGAGGTATCGTTTTCTGAACTATCTGATGCATTTAATGAATTATTTCTTGATCTGAAAAATGAAAAACTGAAAAACAGATTTTTGTTAAAAGAAAATGAGAAACTTTTACAGGAAAATTCTGTTTATGCATTACAATGTTCTTCTATAAATTCTCAACAAGATAAAACTGAAAATGTCATATCATTTTTGAAATCTGAAAATGAGAAGTTTATAAAAGAAACATTTTTCTGAAAATGGAAACTAAATCTTTGAATGATAGAATATTTATATTAGATAAAGATATGTTAGTTTTCAAGAAGAAATATGAAGATCTTATGCAAAATGTGACTAAGTTTAATAAAGGAAAAGAAAATTTGAATGCTGTATTATCTTTTCAGAAATTATCACATGATAATCATGGTATTGGATATATTGCAAAATCTTCATGTTATAATCCATATAGTTCTTGTGTTAAAAGAAAGACTAAGAAAAGTAAGTTTATATGGATTCCAAAGAATTTAAATATTTATGATAAAAATACATATATTGCTTCATACATGTATGATATATGTGATTCTTGCAATTATGTATATACTAATAGGTGGAAACCAAATTCTAATGGATTTGGAGTCCTAAAGGTTAGATATGATCTTTTATATTTGGTACCAACTAACGTTTATTTTGCAGGTACCATATAAAAGTTATTATATATATATATGTACTAATATATTTGTTGCAGGGGGAGAACAAAATATTTTTATATCTGTTATAACCCATTTCTGCAGGGGGAGGAAAAGATAACATATTTTTTACAGGGGGGACATGCACACACAAAGCGTCGTCATCAAAAAGAGGGAGAATGTTGGAACCTATTTCGATGAAGACGTTCGTGACGATCAAATTCATTTGGAGCTCTACACATGACGAATCAAGAGTCCGACATGATCAAGTTGTGCCAAAGAGGGTTGAGATGTTGTGGTTTGTAAAGAAGATATAGCATGTAAAAGCCTTGATACAAACTTACAACACATAGTCCTGTTAGTCGACTTATCCCAATATCAAGTCGACTAATCAGTTGTCTAGTCGACTTACCCAAAGTTCAAGTCGACTAAGTTTTGTGTCCTGAAACAGACCAACTCTCTGTTTGTCAAATTAGTCGACCAAACAGTAACCAAGTCGACTAACCCATTTTTTAGTCGACTTATAGAAAACACCTAGTCGACTAATCCCTTGACTCAGCCGACTATAAAGCAGTTGCAGTCGACTTGAGGTAGTTATCCCGAAACCTGTTCTGCCAACAGACATATACCTAGTCGACTACTTGCTAAACCTAGTCGACTAATAGTAGAAGTTTTGCCTAGTCTAGTCGACTAACTCAGAACCCTAGTCGACTATAGGCAGTTTCTGACTGTTGGACAGTTTCTGTTATCTGATCCTTTTGGCAACGTTTCCCAATGTCCATATCATCTGAATTGGTCCTATAACTACCCTAACTTACCCTAGTCTACAGCTATAAATAGGGAAGTTATACCAAAGGCCAATTACCAAGAGTTTCATTCAGTTTTCAAAAGCCAAATTCCAGAAAACCTGAAAACTGATTTTCTAACTTCTGTTCTTCACCAAAAGACAATTCCATTAGTGAAGTTCTCTGAAGTTCATTTTTCCTATACAGTACCTTGTCCACATACACATCTGTACCAAGGCTATAGGAAAAGAGTTGTAAATTCTCAAAGTGTTCATTTGTACACGGGAGGCTTCTTGGTTGAAGAAGTAGTTGTACAAAGGTAAAAGGTGTTCTCTTGGTGGAAGAGAAGGTGTACACATTTGGAGAAGGGGATTCGACAAGTGGTGTACATGTTGTATTGATTTTGGGTGGCAAGATCAAGGATAAAGGAAAATCTCAAGCGGGTGGCTTGGGGACTGGATGTAGGTCATAAGGACCGAACCAGGATAAATCTCTTTGTTTGCATTTGTCAATTTCTGAGATTTGTTTTTCTTTACTTGCAAGTTTACTTATTTGCTTAACAATTAATCCTTCCTGTCAAGTGTTGTGTTGATTTGATTATAGATCCTACATTTGGTATAAGAGCGGGACCCAACAACTGGTGTAGACATCGAGAAAGTCGATATTCAAATGGGCAAATATGAATGCGACCATGGTCGCAGTGTTACTTTATGTTCAGTGGACTAAAGCACAACATAGGGCAAAATTGTCGAAATGGATTTTGAGTGAAAAATTTCAACTATATTCAAATGTTATAATAATACTAAGAGACGAGGGACACTTGAAAAGCAACAAACCAATTTCCCGTGCAATGAAACACTGCGACCACGGTCGCGATTATCCCTATACACTGCTTATATTTGCGACCAAAGTCGCTGTCTATGTTCAATGAACTAAAAGGTAAACTATATAGGCCAACATTGTCACAGTGAAACTCTAAAATACAACTGCTTACAAAAAGTACAGCAGATGTGAAAAAGGATATAAAAATCTACTTATACTGTCACACAGGTCGCAGTATGCGACATGAATCTCTCTTCGCTGTGCGACCATGGTCGCAGTTGATGACTGAAGCTGTCAAAATGAACACTTTATTCGTTCTAAATAGACGCAACATGAAACTACTTCTTCTGCAATTAAAAAGGAAAATTAAGAATTTGAAACATAAAACTTTAGAAAGAATTATATAACAGGTTTAGTTTAATACCAATAATGGACAACCAGTCCTGTAATAGCCCAGCTCTTGACATTTTTCACATCTTCGATGCTTCACTTCCTTCTGAGATAGAGAATCTTCAAAACCAGACTTAAGCCTGGATGCAGCTCTAGGCCTCCCTTTAGTTGGTACATGACCAATTGGATCGCGTATAGTCAATTCTTCACCATCTCGCAGAATAACGACGGATCCACTGGAACCAATATTAGTTTTAGACTGTGATGATTGATAATTTACTGACATGGCTTTGTATTCATTACTGGTTTCTTTAGCAAACCTTTCAAAATTGCATCCAACTTTGAAAGATGGATATCAGAATCGGCGACCATTTCAAGAATTGCATTAAAATTGGAACGAAGTGTCTACAATCTAGCCGTCCCTAGAGTGCCTTGACTGGGAAAAGGCCTAATGCCATTTTCAATTGCAACATTTTTGTAACGAGCATCTAACCTCCATCTCTGAAGTATATATGATTCTGGTATATGTGTAACGTAATTGCGCCACAAAATACACAGAATATGTCTACAAAGGATACCCTCTATTTCGAATAATGAGCAACTACAAGACACATCAAGTTCATCAGGCTTCTCATAACTGACCTTCTCCCAACTGTCTTTTGATTCTGAAAATCACTAACCACATATTTTGATCCAGGTCCATCGTGTTCCAACTCTTCTGAAAAGAGTGTCGTTACAACTGCCCATTCCTTTTGGAACAACTGAAAAATCTTTGGGTTATACAGCTTCGAACCTGTATCTCATATGGATTCGATGTACAGTTGGGTACAGAATTCAAACCCCGAAAGTCTTGTTGAGATTCAGAACTACGACGGGCAGTAACAGGTTTATCATATTGGTGTACAAATTCCACTAGTTTTGTGTTTGCATTCACAAAACCATCAAAGAAAGAATTAATACTCTCAGACCTCTGACTGGTTGTCATTCCAGCACAGAAAACATCCTTGAAATATGCATTAACCCAGTGTCCACGCAGTCTGTGCATCTTCAACAACCAACTGTCTTCTTTTTCTTTTAAATGATATTTTTCATTCATCAGTCACCATCGCTCCTCGCATGTGCTTATATCACGGGAGGTGTACCAATGATGGAAATCAGAGACCATATCTTCTCCATACTTATTCGTCATCGGGATTTGTTACTCAGCAATATGTTTCCGTACATGCCAGAAACAGTACCGGTGCCGAGTAGTTGAAAAACCATCTTGATGGCATGACCGATCTGGGCATCCTGATCAGTAATAATCAACTTTAGTGCAACTCCATGCATGCACTTGAGCCATTTTTTGAATAGCCATACAAATGTATCCCTCTGCTCATCCGCAAGCAATGTACAGCCAAACAAAATTGACTGCCGATGATGATTTACTCCAGTGAATGGAGCAAATGGCAAGCTCAAGTGATTAGTCCTGTATGTTGTGTCAAAAACGATCACATCATAGAATCTCAAATACGAGGAAATAGCTCTTCCATCAGCCCAAAAAATGCTTCTAAGTGTGCCCGCATTATCAACTTCACTTGCAAAGAAAAATTCTGGATCGAACTCGGCTTTCTCTTGGAAATTTTGATGATCACAATAAACTCATTGCCAATGTTATTTCTACGTTGACGAGTAAAATCAATAACTTGTTGCTGGCTTACTTCTTCACAACCTTCTTCGTGGCTCATTGCATTGACAACACGAGAAATATTTGAAGGGCGAATTCCTACATCAACCAAATTGCTCATAATGCTTCTGCTAATCTTTGATTGATGTGTCTGGTGAGAGTAATGGTGATGTACCTTATCCGTGCTTGACAATTCATGTGAATGAGAATCAACAAACTTGGTGACAACCCAATATCTTCTGTCAAATAAAAACGAAGGCGAACATGCATCTCAGTAGTACACGCTACTCTAGTGTCAATTCGACAGTGGACTGTAAGCCCATCTTTTCTTTTGTCACACAACTTCTTCACACCCTCCTTATTGCAATAAAATTTTCTGCAAATAACTTCATGAGGAGACATCCGTGACTTATCTATTTCTTTTCTTCTCACGCCAAAACCTCTGTTCCTTGCATAAGAATTGTAGAAATTGTATGCTTCCACATCCGTGAAAAACTATTTCCCTACAAAAAATATTTGAGCTTCCAAACATTTCTCCATGTGCATTCAGATCCTACAAAACAAATTGACGAACTACATAAAAATAAATAACTGAATATCACACGTCTGAACTGTAATTACTAAAACTGCGACCAAGGTCGCAGATGTAAAGAAATCTATAACTTCTTAATAACAGACTGTGATCGTAGTCGCAGTTTTTCGTATGAGCAGATTTTTTAAAAAGCTGAATAATAACTGTGCAACTCTCTCATTAATATATACAGCGACCTTAAGTCGCATTCTTAAGATTTAGTGTATAAACTAGATATAATTGACATGGACACGTGTAAGAATTATAAAAATAAGGACTGCGACTTAGGTCACAGTTACAAAAATAGCTTTTACAGCAGGAGATTGTTTTAAAATCAAACTGCGACCGTGGTCGCAGTCCTTAAACTTTAGAACAAGTGATTATTTTGTTCTGTAAAACGAAATATAGGTCGCAGTTCCATATACTCTACAGAGAAATCTTCTACATTTAAGAAATTGCGGGAGAAAATTGACAAAATAAAACCTCTTGATCAGCATGCAAAGATGTCAACCCTTCAATACTTTCAATATTCTGAGAGAAAGTTGAACCAGATGATATATGGTCCATATTTAGATCGGGAGATAGAGATCGCTTACGACTGCGACCAGAATTGGTAGGGGAAGTGGACTGCTCCGACGTCGACATTAAATAAAAAGGAGAAAAACCTGATCCAGAAATCGCTATTTTCAGAAAAAACTTTATGGCAGGCTGGAAAAAGAGAACCTAAATATGACAACGAGCCCTAAAAAAATTGGGAGAAAAATAATAATAAACAATAACCTAAATCTGACAACGAGCGATAAAAAAATAGGGGGAAAAATAATAATAAACAATAACGGGGCAAGTACCTTTTACCGAGGGGTATTTAGTAATTTAACTTATTCCAATAAGCGGGCGCAACTTAGTGGTGTTGCAAATATTGTGCCACGTCACCGCAGGCTGAGAGTGTCTCTCAGCCGTCGGCTGATATACATTTTTCTCATATATATATATATATATATATATAGGTATATATATATTAAAGGAAAGGATCGGAGGAAGCCAGCGGTGGGTGAAGATGGTGAAAACTTAATCAATAAATGTGATTGTGGAATTTATGCCTTTAATTGTGATAAGAAATTATTTAATGTGTGAGTCAATGAACATATTGTTGTAATTATAGAGTCATATGAACTTGATACCTTGATGCTTAAATTACTTATATATATATAATTATTGTGTGCTATAAGAGCACGGTATGTGATCGATGTATCACTAATTATAAATATTATGAGATACAAAATTGTATCATGTAGTTGAGACATCTTTGTTCTAGGAAAGATAAAAGAAGGTTGTGTAAGAGATCAAGAATTAAGAATTGATAGAGAATTGAACTACCTATACAAGTATCAATATCAGAGAATTGAAATTGTAAGTTAATTAAGCACGCATTCATGTAGGATAAGTTGGAGTTTTACCTTACTCATTGAGCTATCATGCTCACCTCATTGTTATTAATTCTTTTTCAGGTCATAACAAGGGTAAGAGTCTACCTTGAGAACTTACAAGCAGCAAGAGAGATTTGAATTGCTTTTGTTCAACACTCGTGATTTATCTGTTAAATTGATTCATTTGTATAAGTAATGCAATAATTGTGTTTGGTGTGTGTGTGCGCGTGTGAGTTGGATTATAAAATAAACGTTTATTTTTGGTTCAACTCTAAACGGTTCAATCTCATGCTTTGCGTTGAAGTTGATCTATTTCATTTGAAGTCTCTAAAATCTAAAATTATATCATTTGAATACATTTTGCTTATCCACCAAGTGAGCGCAAAATGGATGGTTGAAAATAACATTTTGCTTAGATTACGTTTTTAGACAAATAAATTCTCTATCCAACCATTTCATCATGATCTAAACACTTAAAAACTCTTACAAACCAATTTTTGTTAGATTTCAAATATTATACACCGTTAAACTAAACAACTCACTATCTTTGGCCGTCCGTTTTGTGCTCACTTGAGGGATAAGCAAAAAGTATTCAAACGATATGATTTTTTATTTTTAGAGATTTCAAATAATGTAGATCAACTTCAACAGAGTAGATCTTGTATTTGGATGTCGGATCATGGAATTTGATCCGTTTAGAATTGGACCAAAAAATAAACGTTTATTTTGTAGTCCCACACACACACACACACGCACACTTCTTCTTCACTACACGCATGTCTCTCAACCTTGACTATTATATAATACACAAATTCTAATTCATGAGTTCGGATATATAATAATATACCCAACAATCTACATACACACATAAAATCCATATTTTTATACTATCATTTTAAGGCAAGTTCAACTAGTTACTTATTCATACAAGTTCTTGGTTCATAAGGCATATTTCTTTCGTTGTTAATAATTACTTGTTCTTGAACTACAAATGATTATTCTTCCAATAGATACTAAATTACAGTAATATTACAATTCAAGATTGTAACTTATCTCAAGATTTCTAAATTCATCGGTTGTACTAATCAAACTCTTGCAAAATTCTTAACTTAGCCTACCTGTAGTATTTCGACAATAACTCTTATTATACATGTCCAAACGACGTGTGTCAAGAATTCTTAGAAAATAGACTTCTTTTTGTCTAAGCGTATATGATATGACCATATTTATTTCACATAGATAGTTCAATTCTATATTTAGCTATGCAAAAATCTGCAACTTCGTACTCCACCAGTCTATTGTAATTTAGTGATTTATCTCTGCATAGGCATCCAATTGGGACACGGTAAAAACCATTGTAAAATAGACTCGCTCCTCTTTCTAATTGTATATTACATGGTATATTTTATATAAAATATTTAGGCGACCTAGGCTGCAACTTTCAGGTTACAGAGTTGTACAGATTTTGAAATTTTCTCGTTCAAGTCTACGAACAACAATCATGGCCAAATAATGAGTTCGAACTAATATTAGTATCACTATTACTTAAATTATTGGATAACAACAACTATAAATTGGAATCCACAATTTATTACCCACAATTTTCAAAAAATGTGATTATAGTTGAGATGGAGGTTTACTCATCGATTATCAGCGATCTCCGACGACTCCCGATATCCGATCAATCTTTTGATTAATCCAAGCACATCCTAATTATAGTATATTATTCCAAGTTAATTCCTCAGTTTAAAACTCAAATTAGGGAGGATTTTTCGTGTATTATGAACTGAATTTACCTCTATTTCCCCCCCCCCAGAATTTCTTGATGTGAATTTACCCGACACAAACTCTACTTGTCGTTACCGCGCCTCGGTGCTCGCTTGGCTATAAACCCCACCTCCCTCATTTCCTTCTTGGCCGCCTAAGACCTAGGCTATCCCTTTTTAGGCCGCCACCACCTCTGGTCTTCCCCTTCTGTGGCGCCCCGATCTGGCGGGTACGGGGATGCCACTGTGACGTACATACGCAGAACGATGGTACCATTACGTATGTACGCTAAGCATCAATACAATACAATACAGGGATCAGAGTGCGAAAATACATGATGTTATACATTCCAACACAAAATAGTACAAATACTTAGTCATCACAAATTGTTACATAATATTACATCACCAGGTACTCACTAGAACTTCATGCAGTCAAACAATCTCCCTCATGTACTTGTCTGCCAGAAGCTCCATAGATTGTCCCACTCTGAATGGTATGAAATATGCTGACTTAGTGAGACGGTCAACAACTACCCATACAACATTGTTCCCCTTTGGACTGCGGGGTAGAGTGGTGACAAAATCCATAGTAATATGCTCCCATTTTCATTCTGGTATTGGCAAAGGCTGTAGTAATCCAGCTGGTCTCTGGTGCTTAGCCTTTACTTGCTGGCACACTAGACATTTCGTCACATATTGTGCGATCTCTCTCTCTTCATCGCATTCCACCAGAAATGTTGCTTCAGATCCTGATACATCTTAGTTCCTCCAGGGTGTATAGAGTAAGCTGAGCTGTGGGCCTCAACTAAGATCTTCTGTCTAATCTCCCCCTGAGACACACAAATTCTGCCCCTGAATAGAGTGCACCATCAGTATGTATGCAAACATCTGACCTCAGCCCAGCTTCCACTTGCTCTCTGAACTTCAGCAATCTGAGATCTTCTCTCTGAGCTTCTCTGATCTCCTCCATCAGTGTCGGCTGGATCTGAAATGCCATTAACTGCATGGATCCACTGGCCCTCCGAATCTCCATCAAATCTAGCCGCCTCATCTTCTTGAGTAACTCCTCTTGCTGGATGAGCAGCATAACCATGTTGGCTTCAGGTCTCATACTCAAGGCATCCGGTACAACATTAACCTTACCAGGATGGTACTGCAGATCTATATCATAATCTGCCATCAACTCAAGCCATCGCCTCTGCCTCATATTCAACTCCTTCTGAGTGAAAATGTACTTCAAGCTTTTGTGATCGGTGTAAATCAACACTCGGTCACCAAGCAGGTAATGCCTCTATATCTTCAACACAAAGATCACAGCTGCCAGCTCTAGATCATGCGTTGGGTAGTTCTTCTCATGAGACTTTAATTGCCTGGATGCATAAGCCACTACATGTCCATGCTGCATCAATATGCATCCAAGACCCTTCCCTGAAGCATCACTGTACACAACCATCCCTCCTGTCCCTGAGGGTTTCTTCAAGATTGGAGCTGAAATCAACTTGTTCTTCAACTCCTCAAAAGCAGACGCACACTCCTCAGTTCATATTACTTCTCTCCCTTCCTGGTAAGCTTGGTCAAGGGAGCTGTAATCTTCGATAAGTCCTGCACGAACCTTCGATAATATCCAGCTAGTCCGATGAAGCTCCTGATCTCTGTCACGGACTTCAGAGTCGGACAATCCTTCACCGCCTGAATCTTGCTGGGATCCACCGATATTCCTTCTCTAGAAACAACATGGCCCAAGAATGCTATACTCTCCAGCCAGAACTCACACTTACTAAGTTTGGCATGAAGTTTCTCAAGTCGGAGAGTCTGTAACACAACCCTCAGATGCTCCACATGCTCCTCTTCATTCTTGGAATAGACCAAAATATCATCAATGAACACCAATACAAACTTATCCAAATAGGGTTAGAAGATTTTATTCATCAAGTTCATAAAGACTGCTGGGGCATTTGTAACTCCAAAGGGCATAACTAAGAACTCGTAATGACCATAGCGAGTCCTAAATGCCGTCTTCTGGATATCTTCCTTCTTCACCTTCAACTGATGGTACCCCGAGTGCAGATCTAACTTCGAGAACACTTGGGCCCCATGAAGTTTATCAAAGAGATCATCAATCCTCGGCAAAGGGTACTTGTTCTTGATGGTGACTTTGTTCAATTCTTTGTAATCAATGCACAATCTCTTGCCACCATCCTTCTTGTTTGCCAACAACACTGGTGCTTCCCAAGGTGAAGTACTCGGTCTAATCAGACCCTTGCTCAAATACTCCAGCAGCTGCTCCTTCAATATAGCCAATTCAGTTGGTGCCATCCGGTACGGTGCTTTAGAGATGGGAGTCGCTCTTGGAATAAGGTCAATAGAGAACTCCATAACTCTGTCAGGTGGAAGTCCTGATATCTCCTCAAATACATTCAGGAATTCATTCCACACTGACACCATCTTCTTCTTATCTTCTACAGTGGCATAATCTAGTTGATCTTCCTTCCGGAGGGACTTGCGTTATCCAAAGAACTGAAACTCCGGTTGGTGTGGAATCCTGAAGATCACCTTCTTGTTCCGACAGTCGATCACCGCATGATGCTTGCTGAGCCAAGTCATGCCTAGGATCACATCGTACCCTCCAGTGTCCAGTATGAACATGTCGGCTTCTAACTTCCTACCACATAACTCCACATTGCACGCCTTGCAAATCTTGTTAGTAATGACTATCCCATTCCCCGTACTAATTTCCCACTGGTCACTCGTACATACTAGGGGTATAGAATGTAAAGCAGTAAATCTACTGGATATGAAGCAATGTGATGCACCGGAGTCAAATAGTGATAAGACTAGAACTGAGTGGACCAAAATTGTACCTGCCACTACTTCTCCAGATGCCTCAACTTCCTCTGCTGTCAAGTTGTAGGCCTGGCCTCTCCCGCGGCCTACTCCAGTCCTGGGTCCCCTCTGAGCCTGACCAAGAGTCATATGAATAGTACTAGTATTATCATAAAATATTTTAATATGATCAAAATGCAAATCATAGTCAAGGAGAGTATGTTTCATCCAAAGAACTTGTGCACAACAAGCTCCGGCCGCAACATACTCTGCCTCGGCGGTTGAAAGGGCTACCGAATTTCGCTTTTTGGAAGACCAAGAACAAGACAATTATCAAGAAATTGACATGTTCCACTTGTACTCTTCCTATCTACCCTACAACCCGCATAGTCGGCATCCGAAAAACTTGTCATGTTAAATTGTCTGATTTTCGGATACCACAAACCCATTTCAATTGTACCGTTAAGGTATCTAATGATGCGTTTAACCGCAACTAATGGGACTCTTTAGGACACGATTGAAAACGAGCACAAAGACAAACAGAAAACATAATATCCGGCCTACTAGCCGTCAAATATAACAAACTACCAATCATGCTACGATAAAGCTTAATGTCTACACTTTTACCTTGTTCATCCTTGTCAAGCTTGGTGGTTGTTGTCATGGGAGTTTTGCTAGTTCTAGCTCCTTCAAGCCCGAATCTCTTGATAAGTTCCTTTGTGTACTTGGCTTGATTGATGAAGATCCCATCCTTTCCTTGCTTGATTTGGAGACCAAGGAAATAGTTGAGCTCACCCATCATAGACATTTCGAATTCTTCCTTCATGCATGATTCAAAAGCTTGGCAAAGGGTTTCATTAGTAGAACCAAAATGATATCATCCACATAAATTTGCACAATAAGAATATCATTTTTAACATGTTTTGTAAATAAAGTAGTATCAATTTTTTCTTTCTTAAAACCATTTGAAATTAGAAATGAAGAAAGCCTTTCATACCAAGCCCTAGGGGCTTGTTTTAAACCATAAAGAGCTTTGTCAAGTTTGAAAACAAAATCCGGATGTGTAGGATCAACAAACCCGGGGGTTGTTCAACATACACCTCCTCTTCAATAAATTCATTTAAGAAAGCACTTTTAACATCCATTTGAAAAAGCTTAAAATCTTTATATGAAGCAAATGCAAGTGTCATCCGTATGGCTTCAAGCCGTGCTATGAGTGCAAAGGTTTCATCAAAATCGATACCTTCGATTTGAGTGTAACCTTGGGCAACTAACCTAGCTTTATTCCTAACAACGTTACCCGACTCATCCAACTTGTTCTTAAAGATCTACTTAGTACCAATTGTTGGTCTATCGTGGGGCCTACGAACAAGGTGCCAAACTTGGTTGCGCTCAAATTGATTGAGTTCCTCTTGCATGGCTAGCAACCAATATGAGTCGGCCTCGGCTTCGAGGACGCTTTTGGGTTCAAAGTGAGAAATAAAAGCATAGTGTCGACAAAAATCATGAAGTTGAGAACGAGTAGTTACCCCTTGAGATACTTCACCTAAAACAAGGTCCTTGGGATGATGTGGATTGTATCTCCAATCCTTTGGAAGTTGTTGAGTAGGCTCTACATCATCTCCTTGAATTTCATTTCCTTGAGCCTCATTTTCTTTAGCTTCATTTCCTTCATCATCCTTTGGCATGCTTGCAATTGTAGGTGAATCCTTCAAAGTGATTCTCTCCATGTCTTCATGAAAAGAATCTATTTCTACAACATTCTTAATAAACACATTAGATTCTTCAAATTTTACATGTATAGATTCCTCAATAGTCAAAGATGACTTGTTGAAGACTCTATATGCTTTACTAGTATTAGAGTAACCAACAAAAATAGCTTCATAAGACCTAACATCAAATTTTCTCAAATTATCTTTTGTATTCAAAACAAAACATTTGCATCCAAAAACTTTAAAGTATGAAACAATAGGCTTTCTAGAAAAATAAATCTCAAAAGAAGTTTTGAAGAATTTTTGCATAAGAAAACAGGATTTGATATATAGCATGATGTATTAACGGCCTCGGCCCACAAATAATGTGGGAGACCATATTCACTAATCATTGTCCTAGCCATCTCTTGTAATGTTCGATTTTTCTGTTCAACTACTCCATTTTGTTGTGGAGTTCTAGGACAAGATAGTTCATGCTTAATTCTATGTTCTTCACAAAAAGTGATAAAGGGTCGGTTAATGAATTAACCACATCTATCACTTCTTATTCTTAAAATAGAAGAATCATTTTCCTTTTCAACTCTTTTCTTAAAGGCTTGAAAATGTAAAAAGGCTTGATTTTTGTGCTCTAAGAAGAAAACCCAAGTAAAACGCGAAAAATCATCAACTAAAACAAATACAAACGATTCCCACTTAGACTTTTGGTTTGAGTAGGAGCAAACAAATCCATATGGATCAACTCTAAGGGACGTGATATCATGATATCCTTGATTGACTTGAAAGAGGACTTGATTTGTTTCTCAAGTTGGCACGCGTCACAAACGCGGTCCTTTTCAAAGTTCAAGCAAGGAATACCCTTCACCATTTCCTTGTTATTTAACCTAAATAGATGGTCAAAAGAAATGGGGCCTAATCTTCTGTGCCACAACCAAGAGTCATCATCGAGGGCTTTTAAACAAGTAATATTGCAAGACATATTAGACATATCAATCATGTATACATTGCTGTCATGAAAATCGGAAAATATACATGTGTTAGATTGTCTATCAATAACTCTACAAGCTATGTTATCAAAAATAACATCAAAACCTTTATCACAAAGTTGACTAATACTCAAGAGATTATGCTTGAGTCCGTCAACTAAAATAACATTTTCAATTAAAGGGATGTACCAAGTTTAACATTACCAATATTGATGATTTTACCCTTGGCATCATCTCCGAAGGTGACGGTGCCACCTTCATGGTATCTTGATAGGGGTGCAAAGTTGTTGATATCCCAAGTCATGTGGCTTGAGCACCACTATCAAGATACCACAACCCTCTACGTCGTTGGGCCTTGGAAGGTACCTACATCATTTAGCAAAATTATTGACTTTGGTACCCAAATTTTCTTGGGTCCTTGAAAGTTAGTGTTGCGAACCCAAACATTATGATGTGAAACATTAAGTCTATCATAGCAAAACTTAACTAAGTGACCTTTACGGCCACAATAAGTGCATGAAAATACCTTCCCATACATGAATGCATGATGTGTGTATTGGGGGTGAGCATGTTTGGGGGGTTTTGCATGATGTAGAGGTTGTGATGTATGAACATGAGCATGAGCATGAATAGCATGAGATTGTTTCTTAGAGGCTTGTTTCTTAGGAAACATAGCCTCAAGTCTATTCTTATCAAATTCACACTTTTTCAAAACTACTCCTAAAGAATCAATTTTCTCTTTTAGCATGGTAATTTCATTTTTATCAACTTGTGGAAACTTACCTTTGTAAGAAATCTTATAGTTATCAAAATCCTTTGGGTGGAAACTAAAGTAGAAAATAGTTCACCTTTTCTTTAGTAAGAGTAAAAACTTGGTGATTAAGAGACTCATTTTCTTTTTTCATTTTCAAATATTTTTTCTTAAGAAAATCATAATTATGTGAGAGTTCCTCAAATGCTTCTCCTAATTCATCCATGAAAAGCTCATCATCAAAAGAAGTGGAAGGGGTTACCTTGCTTGTGCTTTCATTAGCCATGAAGCACATGTTGGCGGTGTCAACTTCCTCCTCGGATTCACTCTCGGAATTCCATGTAGCCTTCAATGCTTTCTTCTTGTAAGGCTTCTTGGAGGTGGAAGGCTTGACTTTATCTGGCACTCCGCAACAATGTGACCCGGTCTTTGGCAATTGAAGCAAATAATTTTCTTCTCTTCTTTACCACCTTGCCATCTCCTTCTACCTTGGAACTTTGCCTTGTTATATATCCTCTGAACGTTCTTAACAAGAAGTGAGAGCTCTTCGTCATCTTCTTCTTCATCGTCTTCGTCAGAGTATGAGGATTGACTCTTGAAGGTAATAGCTTTCTTCTTGGAAGGAGCCATTTCCTCTCTTGCTTTTCTCTCCATCTCATGGGTCTTGAGGTTCCCAATGAGACCTATAAGCTCCATCTCCTCCTTATCATTGAGTTCCTTCAAGGTAGTTGTTTTGACTTCCCATGAAGGAGGAAGAGCCCGGATGATCTTCCTTACTCTTTGGTCGTTGTCAATAGCATCACCTAGAGAAGAAAGTCCATTAGTGATCTTTGTAAATCTTGTAACCATATTATCTATGGTTTCATTATCATGCATAGAGAAATTTTCATATTGGGAACGAAGAAGGTCTATTTTAGCCCTCTTCACTTGTGAGGTTCCCTCATGAGTAACAAGCAAGTGAGTCCAAATTTCATGTGAGGATTGCAATGAATTACTCTAGAGATATGATCATCATTAAGTACTTGGAGTAATGCATAGTGTGCCCTAGAGTTAGCATCAAATTCTTTGGTCTCAATTTCAGACCAAGTGGACTCATCACCGGTGGGTGCACTAAATGGTTTGGTCACCGCCTTTGCAATCCGGCTTCCTAGGGATTGCAAGAAAACGGTCATCTTAACCTTCCATATAGGAAAGTTAAGGCCATCAAACTTTGAGGGGGTCTTAATTCCATCGGCCATTTTTACTAAGTGAAAGTGTGTGAAAAATGGATGAAATGATTAGCAAATAGTGGATCTGTCTAAGGTTGTTAAGCCAAGAGCCTAGAGACCAAAGCTCTGATACCAATTGAAAAACACCTAGAGGGGGTGAATAGGTGTAAATGCTAATCTAACAATCTTTTTAAACAAGTATGAATGAATGATGCAACGATCTCCCAAAACAAGACTAGAAGCCGGATGCCCTGTGAAGGGTTCTGAACTCCTTCCTCGTGATTCCTCTAGATAAGAGTTAGAGGTGCGTATTGCAATCTTGTTGTAAGAGAATTGATCGACAAGTTAGCAAGAAATGAATTGGAAGCAATAATGAAGTGCACACAAGATATATCACAAGAAATGAAAGCAATAACACAAACTAAAAGTAAAGAGCATTAGAGAGCAAGAACAAAAGCAATCGCAAACACAAAGTATTTGTTTCGAGGTTCGAGCCACCGCTCTAATCCCCGCCTTCACCGCCGTGAAGGGTTTCCACTATCCACCGAGGATTTTACAGGGTCTACCGAAGACCGGAGTACCGAACTCCACCACTTACAAACCTCTACCGAAGAGGTATCTCAACAAGAACAAGAAGAAGGAACAAGTAGCCAAGTGATCACTAAAAGGATCACAAACTTCTTACAAACTTTTTCTTTACAACTTCCTTATAGAATGAGGATGGGATTTTTGGCTCTAGAAGTGTAGTGAGAAAAACAAACTCAGTTGTAAATGAAACTTGCTTGAAAACACAACTGAAAAACAATAGCCAAGAATGCAAGAGAGAATTGAGAGCTTTGAAAACTTTTCTTTCTTTTTCAAACTTTTAAAACTAGGTATTTTTCTTGGTATTTTTGCAAAAGACCAACCCTCTCTATTTATTGGAGAGGAGGGGATTAAAACATCATTTAATTAAGTTTATATGGTCCAAAATTAGTCCCCAAAAGATCAGGAAATTCTGCTATTCAAAAAGCTAACAAAAACAGATTTCAGAAAATCACCAAAGAGGAAAGAGCCGTTGAGGCTCCAAGCAGGCTGTCGGTCGACCGGCCCGGTCGACCGTCAGCCCATCTGGCATATAGCCGTTGGCCGCGGTCGACCGGTCGGTCGACCGGCCGCAAAGGGGCAAACACAGTTTTTAACTGTCGGTCGACCGGTCGGGCGACCGACAAAAAACAGAGAGCAAGCTGTTTTCGGTCGGTCGACCGGTCGGTCGACCGACAGACGTGCACAAGCGTGCACATCCTTGACACAGGACTCGGTCGACCGGGCGGTCGACCGTCCTGGCCTGGAATAGGTCCGGACGACCGGCCCCGGTCGATCGCCAGGCCTGAAACAGATTTTGAAGTAGGATTTTTCTGGACTTGGGAAAATTTTCAAAATAATTTTATAGGGAAATATGGCTAAGTATCATGCTGAAAAGATAAATATACATGATATAAACAAGATATAAAATTTGTAAAAATTTGAATCATGTATAGAGACCAAAGCATGAACTTAAAACAAATACCAAAACTAAAAACTTGTATTTTGAAAAGTGTGTGTGTGTGTTTTAGAGCCAATTTACCACAACCTCAAACTTTAACAAACTAAATCTTACATAGGTTCTAGGTGACTACAAAGTCTTCAAGTGGGCTTCTCCATATGATCTTGCAAGCTTGATTCTTGAACCCGAAATGAACCGACTTGAGTCAAAACAACCTTCCTTTAGGGAAGAAAACTCCATGAATCTTTAGAACCCTGAAACACACTTAAACAATAAACATGATTAGTACAAATAACTATATATGTTTTGGAATCATCAAAACTCAATAAAACGGGTGATTGTAACCTTGGGCCAACAAAACTGCTCCTCCATCTTCTTCTGAGCTGTTGCAGGGAAAACCTCTCATAGAAGCCCTTCGAGAATTGGTCCCAAGAGATAGGCTTCTCCAGTCTCGCCTCTTCGGCTAGCCACTAGGTCCTCGCCACATCCTTCAGCTGGATCTTGGCCACTTCCACCTGGTTCTCACCAGGAATTCTGGCCGCCTTCAGAAGATCAGTCATGTCGATCAACCACTGCTCTACATCCAGAGGCTTCTCCGTGCCTGAAAATTCTACCAGCTGCAACTTCCTGAAATCTGATATAGTACCCGACCTCTGCTCTCGGGGTGCAGTCAGCAATCCTTATCGCAAAAGCTATGTCTGCTGATGCTGGCTAGTCATCATCCCCTGGAGAATCCTCATCATGTCGTTCTCCCCGTACGGACCTTCACGGGAAGTGCCGGGACCGTTACGGGTCCCCCGTCTCTCCATATTCGAGCCGACTGAAAAGGTGACGGAATATGAGATTTTAGAAATCAAGGGATAGATTTCAAGGAAAGAATAGATAACTTTGTACTTGTAATTGGAATGTATAGTAAAGACCCGTGTGACTCAGTCGCAAATTAACCCAATATTAATTTGCAGACTGGCTGTATTGAAGGTGTGAGAGCCTAGGCTCTGATACCAACCTGTGGCGCCCCGATCCGACGGGTACGGGGACGCCACTGTGACGTACATACGCAGGACGATGGTACCATTATGTATGTATGCTAAGCATCAATACAACACAATACAGGGATCAAAGTGCGGAAATACGTGGTGTTATACATTCCAACACAAAATAGTACAAGTACTTAGTCATCATGGATTGTGACATAATATTACATAAATATTGCATCACCAGGTAGTACAAAAGTAGACGGTACAGGATACAAAAGATAAAGACTTACGAGCTAGAAGATGGAATCTCGCGAGGGGGGAAGACGGTATGGAACTATGGCTGATCTGCCTGCTCCTCAAAGTAGGCCTGGTCCTCAGCTGAAGGGTCCACCTCGGTCCAACATGCTAAATCTGAACATACAAATATAGGGTTGTTAGTGGGCAACCCAGCGAGTGCAAAAAGAAGCCAATTGGCAAGTATAAATAAAAGTAAGTGCATCAGGTCAAGTATAATGTACCCAAATCAATAAGCATGGAATAATCACAATAAATAGTGAAATCATGAAATAAAGCAAGTGTAGCATGTCAAATGTCATGTAATCAAATTAGCAAGCATGGAGTAACTACAATAAATAGCAAGTATGAACACGACAATAAAATTCATGTAGCATGAAGTCAATTATCAAGTTATTATTAAGACTCGTTCAATTTGTATGTTTCGGTATATGACCGGTGCCATATACTTCCGCATACAAGTCGAGCGAGGTTGGTTATTGAAAATTGATGGGGAACGACGAACCATGTTTAGAATGGGTCCCGTGCATGCCCAGGACAACGGTCCAGGAGTATCCGGTACTGAGCCGGAACCTACCGCTAGGCACCGGGACTTACTATATGCCCGAAGGTCTTAGTATACGCCCGAACAGGAATAGAGTATCACCATTCCCCAGAGGGATATACCCAGGGGATTATAGCACACCCGGCAGGCAGGCAAAGGGGGTAGGGGTGCCAGTACACCCCTCGAAAACGCCTGGTGGCCTCCAGGTCGAATCCAACAAGAATAGTTTTACAACATATGTATGGCCACCATAAACACAGAAGCTATATCGATACCCATCAATTTCCCCCTTCTTGGTGTAAGTTGTTTAAATATAACAGAGTCTCAAATAATATTGTTCACGGGGTATTCACAAAAGTCTAATATCCATGGTTATCCTATTACGGGGTCAACATGAGTATAATATTAGGAGTAATGTCAGAAGCCTCCCTATTTTAGGGGCTCAAGTATACAGGAGTTCAGAAGTACAGAAGTATCAAATATCTAGTAATAATATAATAATCATGCCAAGTCCCCGTAAAAGTTGTAGGCTGTCTAAAAATCATTAAAAGACAAGCCATTAAAAAAGGCAGAGTTTCAGGTTCTAGACGAAGGACTAATGATGGCCATCCGCGTCTCAGCATCAAGGCGCGTGGGCTCAACACCCGCGTCTCAACATCAAGGCGCGTGGGCTCAACACCCGCGTCTCAACATCAAGGCGCGTGGGCTCAACACCCGCGTCTCAACATCAAGGCGCGTGGGCTCAACACCCGCGTCTCAGCATCAAGGCGCGTGGGCTCAACACCCGCGTCTCAGCATCAAGGCGCGTGGGCTCAACACCCGCGTCTCAACCTCAAGGCGCGAGGGCTCGACACCCGCGTCTCAACCTCAGGGCGTGAGGGTCCAAGGCCCACGTCTCGGTTATAACCGCCCTGTTTATGGGGCCAGTCACCGCCCACATAGCGGGGAAGTTAGCCCCTCATTGTGGAGCATTTTTAGGGGGCACGTTCACCCCTGAAACCTCTATAAATAGCCCCGCCGCTATGAGGAATGGGGAGACGACGCAAGAAACAAGAGATAGACAATAGACTACACACAGGCAGACAGAGAGAGAAGCAAGAGAGAGCTCAACTCTTCAGCAAGCTTGCTGCGTACAAGTTGCTCTTTGCCTACCTTCTCTTTGAGAGTTTTGGTAGACAGAGCTGTGCTACTCCTTCTACCAGCCGAAGAGAAGATCCCCGAAGGTCTAGACGGTCACCCGGTCAACGGAGAACAAGATTCACTCTCCATCGCCACTTGAAGAACCCAGCCTTAAACAAAGGGAGGATTCAAGACTCAACATCCTCTCTCCCTTGTAACCGGAATACTAGTCCGTTGTAATTTTTCAATTTGATTCAAGGAAATCTTACTTCGAGCTCGTACCTTCTCCGGGCGCGTACAAGAGATGGCGACTTCGCTGGGGACTTCATTTGTTACCGACGAGCAAATTGTGGCGCAAGGTGACATCCTCCGTAAGGGGAAGATGGTCGAATCGCTAGTTGTCGAGTTCGACCAGGCGAAGTACGAAGAGTTTCTCTCTTCCGGCTCCAAGAGCCCAAGGACCCGCGTCTGCCACAGGGTCTCGACGGGGAATGGCCCCGAAGCCCGATCTGAGGCTCTCTCGGGCGTCGCTGCTGCCAACTGTGCCAAGCAGGATACACGCGCCAACGCCTCTCAGGAGGCCTGCGTGGTCTCAGGCACAACTGCCGTTGCGACCAACCGCGCCGCGCGGAACACACGCGTCAGCGTCTCTCAGGAGCCCGCGTGATCAAAATCTCTGGTGTCCAGCATCAGGTCGTCGTTGGTCTCTCTCCACCTCCACGACGCAACCGAAATGCTGAGCGTCGTCAGAGGAGGCGTGCGCGTCAGCTTCAAGTTGGAACTTCTGATTGTCCAACTGAGGCTGCACGCAACGCACAAACTGGCATCTTAGCTGCGCCGCATCCAGCGCGCGAAGTCCGCGTTTGGCAACCCAAACGCGAGACTCTCCAAGTTAGGTCCTCTGAAGACCAACTTATCAAACGCCAAGGTGAAACCTCTGCGCCTCGTCAAGCGCAAGAGGCACGCCCCCATAGGCGTGGGGCCCAGCAACCCACTCTCTCTCAAACTCTTCTGCTCCGACGCACTAAGCGGCAACGCGACAATCGCGTCTCGTCTTAACAGAGATGCCAGACGCGCGTCTTATAGCCGCGGCGTGAAAGTCGCGTCCCTGAAACCCGCGTCCAGGCTGTACAGCATATGGATGCCTCCCGTCTTCGACGTTGCGAGGTTAATCTCTTCGATCCCCCTCCCGTGGATCTGAGGGATTACTTGATGAAGAAAAGAAGTGCCAATCAGGTCACTTCATCATGTTGCTGCCAACGGCTCATCTCTATGCTCTCCGAGTGCCGTTGTGGTTCAGGTGTGCACCAGCAGTCTTTAGTTAGACAGCTGACCCTGATACCCCCGTCAGCCAAAAGAAGACGCTCTCATAGGCGGAGGATGTTCTCTGACGCTGAATACCCAGAGCTCACTGCGAATATGACAAGCAGGAGCAGAGGAAAATAGCCTGCAGTCAGCTCTGACGAGTCTGACTCTGAACCGGAAGGAGTGTATCGACACACTCGTACCCGGACCGGGGCCATCCCCCCGATTGATTATAATGCCCTAGCCCGGGGCATCGAAGTGAATGACTCTCACTCTGCAGTAGCAGAATCACAGGCCTCAAACTCTTCCATAGAGAAGGAGGCCTTCATCTACATGACAAGCACTCCTGAGGAGACGGCCCGACGCCTGGATCAGCAAGCCCAGGTTCAGAAGGAACAACTCGATATGATTCTTGCTCAACGGGAATCTATCGACTCTCTCAAGCAGATGCTTGCGCAGTTGCTCGAAGACAGGAAGAAATCTCCCCCTAAAAAGTCTAAGGGCAAGAAAAAAGAGGGAGAAAGCTCGTCTTCTGTGCACCCTGATGGAGAGAAGCCCACCTCGACCTCGTCCAAATCCTCGTCGCAAGGGAAGGACGACCAAAATCAGGGGAAATTCATTCCGAAAGAATGAATCAATTAAAGCAACGCCTTGAGGCCCTCACCAACCGTAAAGGCCTCCAGGAAGCGGGAGTGGTCCGGCCTTACCCGGCCGAGTGGGACTTGGTTCCATACCCGCCCAAGTTTAAGGCTCCAACCCTCCAAGCATTCGATGGGAAGGGGTCACCCAACCAACACCTCTACTACTTTAAATCCCAAACATGGAATGTAGTAGACAATGATGCCATCTTGGCACGTCTGTTCATTGGCACCCTGAAAGGGCTCGCCTTCGAATGGTTTATGAAACTCCCAGAGGGCTCCATCAAGAACTGGGGTGATTTGGAGAAGCTATTCCTAACGCGCTTCTTCGAAGACGACTCGAAAGTCACGATGCCCACCCTTTTGGCTACCAAACAGCGAAAGAGAGAGTCCGTCAAATCTTTCGTGGAAAGATTTCAGAATGTGGCACTTCGATGTCCGAGCGGCATGACCCAGGTCACCCTGGTGGAAACATGCCGCCACAATCTCCAAACCTCACTCCTTGCTCAAATAGGAGTTGCTGAAAGCCGCACCTGGAAGCAGTTGGTCCAACAAGGTGAACAGGCTGAGGAGATTGTTGCCCGCGTCAGGGCAGAAGAAGGGAAGCCACGGCCAGAGAGGTCAACCAGGCGTGCGCCAGACACATCCCTCCAGATAAAGTGGAAGGATAATTTGGCAACGGAGACCAAATCTCCCGCCAAACCTCAACCGGTCAAGGCGAGTGGCTCTTCAAGCCAGCCACGCGCCAACAAGCAGTATTCTTTCAAGGAGGAACATGTCGATTCGCTCTTTAAGCTACTCAACAAGAGCAATAGACTGAAGCTCCCTGAAGCCAGGCGCCCTGAAGAAGTCGGTAAAACCGACAATCCCAATTACTGCTTATACCACAGGATGTTGGGACACCCCACCAAAAGCTGCTACGTCTTCAAGGACATCCTTCAGGCCCTGATTGATGCGGAGGTATTAAAACTCTGACCAGAGCAGAAGAAGGTGACGGCTAACATGACGTCAGTTCTCCAGTTCGGAAGACAACCCCCAACGCCTTCGGGGGTGGTCCCTGTTCCGAAAGGAGAGCTAAGAGTGGTCAACACAGATCCTCACCAGCAACTAGAGAAAGGCCTGATACCTGTTCCCACGCCTCGAGGGAAAATCATGTGGGTCCACCCTGACCTTGTTGATGCCCAGCAATGGACTACTGTAACTAATAAGAAGTCCAAGGGCAAGGCAAAGGCGTCATCCTGCAATGTGATGTGTGCCTCTTCTCGAGAAGCGGATACCGATATTCCTTCGCTAACCGACTCGGAAGAGGAGACAATAGTTCTGGCCGCAGAACCCGGTCGGCTGGTGGCGGAAACCCGCTCAGGACAGCCCTACTTGAAGCAGTATGGCGAAACAGCGGCAACCCCTACACAACCAGCTGCAGAGCCAACCAAGCCCTCCACAAAACAACCCGTGGAGAAACAGAAGGAGATTCAATTTTCTCGAGCCCTTCAAAAGGGCATCGCGGAAGGATCTACGGCGCCTTACCGCTTTGATGTCCTGGCTCAATTGGCCAACATCCCGGCGTGGATTACCCTGTATGAGCTTCTTAGGCTGTCGAAGTCAACCAGAGAAGCTCTACAAGAGGCTCTGACAAATGCTGAGGTCTTCATGACCCAGGTGCCAAAGGAGGAAGATGTAGAGAATTGTCTCCACACCTCCCAGAATGCCCCTACATCACCTTCACGGCAGAGGATATGCAGGTTAAAGGGAAGCATGATCGACCCCTGTACTTCACAGGGTATATTAGATCATCCGAAGTGAACCGCATTCAGGTAGATCCAAGGTCCGCGTTGAGCATCATGCCTCGCCGGGTCATGCAACATCTGGGCATTCCTACTCATCGTTTGAGCCCTACCTAGACAACTATCTATGGGTTCAATGCCAACAGGACCCGTCCAATGGGGAAGGTCAAGCTCAAATGCCAGATTGGGGACCTAAGGTCAGAGGTGACATGCTACGTCATTGATGCCGACACTTCCTACAACCTATTGCTGGGACGACCGTGGATTCACCGCAACTCCATCGTTCCCTCTACTCTCCACCAAGTCATGAAATACATTGACGGGAGTGGAAAGGTGCGAACGTTGATTGCCGAGAGGCATCCGTTCAAGGGAGTGGAGAATTATTTCACAGATTTCCTCCTATATCAGGAATCTGTGGAAACAGATGAAGTCCCGCAACCGGAGGAACCAGACTCTGGCAATGAAGCCGACACCGAGCTGGAGGAAGATGAGTGTGTATGGGAGCTGGAACCACCTGTAACGGGCATTAATAAGCCCGATGTTGATAATACCTCCGCCGATGATGTAGGCGGTTGGTACATTAATGAAGAATTAGATTTAGCGTATTTTTCTGTGTTTGCTTCTGATTCAGTGCCGTCAGACACTAGTACCGACGTGGATGACGATCTCTGGTCGGCAATGGATGCTTTGACATCGTTGCATGCACCAGTGAAATCGTCCTTTAAAACATGTCGAAATGTCGGCGATGCGCAACAATCAATATTCATGGTTCCCGCGAGAAGAAAGGGCCAAAGACCAATTCTTTTTGGACGAATTGACTCCGAGCCAATGGACCATGAAGAATCAGAAAGCGAGCAAGAACCCCCTCAGTTCGGTCATTATGAGCCAAAGTCACTCAGAATGATGAAAAACATGGGATATGATCTAACCAGCAGGCTCGGGTTAAACTTCGGCAGAGGAAGGAGAACCCTACTTCGATCCTTTGTGCCGAAAGGAAAAGCACCCGATTATTATCATCGAACGCGCAGGGGGTTAGGCTATGTATCAACTCCGGCTCCATCAGCCTCTGATTCTCGAGAATCGTCAAGCCACGATTACTCTTCCGGCACGTCATCATGGGAGTCAGATGTCAGTGTCGGCAACATCTTCAAAAAACTTTCAGTGAACATGGTTTCAACAAGCCACCTGGAAGACGGAGATGAAGAAATGATCCAATCTGATACAGATCCTTGGATCAAACATTTAAATACTCTTTGGGATACCCGCTTTGAGCAGCGCGAGCCACCCACAGAAGACAAGATTGTTCAGATCAATCTGGGGGATGAAGCTAATCCTAAGCCCATCTTCATAAATGACGGCCTGTCACCTTCGGAGAAAGAGGATCTAATATCTCTTGTTCAAGAGTATATAGACGTCTTCGCCTGGAATTACGAAGACATGCCCGGACTTGATCCTCAAGTGGCTATGCACCGCCTCAACAGCAATTCGGACGTAAAGCCTGTTAAACAACAACAGCGACGATTCCGCCCAGAGATAATGAAGGCGATTCAATCAGAAGTCAGAAAGCTCATAGATTCTGGCTTCATCAGGGAAGAACAACATCCCGACTGGGTAGCCAACATCGTTCCCGTTGCCAAGAAGAACGGAAAGATCCAGATCTGCATCGACTTCCGTGATCTAAACGAGGCTTGTCCCAAAGACAAATTCCCACTGCCAATCACAGATGTTATGATTGATAATACTTGTGGATTCGAACGAATGTCCTTCATGGACGGGTTCTCAGGATACAATCAAATCAAAATGTATCCTGACGACGAAAAGCACACCTCCTTCAGGACACCATTGGGGTATACTGCTACACCGTCATGCCCTTCGGACTAAAGAATGCGGGGGCAACATATCAAAGGGCCATGAACGCCATTTTTCATCAGCAAATGCGCAAAACAGTGGAATGTTATGTTGATGACATTGCAGTAAAAAACCGCGCTAAAAGTGATCACATAGCTGACCTAAAGGTTGTCTTCGACATCATGCGGGCCCATCAGTTGAAGATGAATCCTACCAAATCCTTCCTGGGGGTGGCCAGCGGCAAGTTCCTAGGGTTTGTTGTAACCTCCACCGGAATCCATTTAGACCCGGAAAAGGTTCGCGCTATCCAGGAGATGCAACCTCCGAGAAATCTCAAGGAATTCAGGGGATTGCAAGGATGATTGGCGTACATCCGCAGGTTCATCTCAAACCTCTCCGAAAAATGCCAACCCTTTGCTAAGCTAATGAAGAAGGGTATTTCGTTCATTTGGGATGACGCTTGCCAACAAGCATTCGAGGAAATCAAGCAATACCTCACCCAACCACCAGTCCTTGCAGCTCCGGTATTCGGAAAGCCTTTCCTGGTGTATGTCCGGGCAATGGATCATTCTTTGGGAGCTCTACTAGCTCAGCATGATGATCAAGGACGTGAGCAAGCGATCTACTATCTGAGTAGAACAATGATCGGAGCTGAACATCGGTATAACCCGATCGAGAAGGAATGTTTGGCATTAGTATTCGCCATTCAGAAAATGCGACACTATCTGGTAGGCCAAACTATAAATGTCATATCAAAAGTCAACCCCCTGAGGTTACTTATGACTAAGCCTTCATCATTGAACGGCCGGCTGGCAAAATGGGCCATATTGCTATCCCAATATGAGATGCATTTTTTACCACAAAAGGCTATTAAGGGTCAAGCGGTGGCGGATTTCCTAGCTGAGCACCCAGATCCGAGGGCAGCCAAAGTCTACGAGGATCTCCCAGATGAAGTTGCTGAAGTCTTCCTAACTCAGACATCGTTCGAAAGTCAAGTATGGCAACTTTTCTTCGACAGTGCATCGAGAACAAGACCAAAGGGACATACAGTAGTGGGGGTAGGAGTAGTACTCGTCTCACCATAGAATTATGTGATTCCCCGAGCCATCTCGCTTACCGAATCTTGCTCCAACAATGTAGCAGAATACAACGCTCTTTTGATTGGGATGCAGCTCGCCGATGAGATTGGCGTTAAAAATCTCGAGGCATATGGCGACTCTAAACTCATCGTCAGCCAAGTGCGCGGGGAGTACGAGGTCAGACATGAGGACCTAGTACCCTACTACAACGCAACTATCCGCATGGCCGAAAGGTTCACAAACTTCTACATTGACCATGTATCGCGCAGGCAAAATGCGCACGCAGATGCACTCGCATCCCTCGCGGCCTCCTTAGCTCTTCCAGCTGGAGCAATGGAGAAAGTATTCGTCTACAGCCACGACCTGTATTGCCCGAGAACTGCTCTCGAAGACTATCAAGAGTCAAAGGGAGAGTGTCAAGGCAAAGAAGCGCTGGAATTGTCAACCGGGCCAGAGCTTAAAGACTGGCGATTCTCCTATATCGACTATGTCTTGTACGGCATCCTGCCTGAGGACGCCAAGGAAGCGGCTGCCATTCGAAGGAAAGCCCCTAAATTTTACTACAATGCGATTACACGAACATTGTATCGTCGATCGCATGACGGGATCTTGCTCCGGTGCCTCTCACCAAAGGAGGCTCAAGAGGTATTGAAAGAAGCCCACGACGGCATGTGTGGAGCCCACCAACCCGGCCCAAAATTGGCACATCGACTCTAAAGGTTGGGTTACTATTGGCCCAAGATGATTGCCGACGCCGTCACTTATGCTAAAAGATGTCACGCTTGCCAGGTGCATGGCGATTTCATCCATCAAGCACCAGAGTACCTCCATTCTACGACCTCTACCTGGCCATTTGAAATGTGGGGGATGGATGTAGTTGGCCCTATCAGCCCACCATCATCAAAAGGACATCGGTTCATTTTGGCAATAACTGATTACTTCTCTATATGGGCCGAGGCCATCCCTTTGAAGGAGGTAAAATCATCTAACGTGATCAAGTTCGTAAAGCATCACATCATTTACCGTTTTGGTGTACCTCGGCGAATTGTCCATGACAATGGACCCCAGTTCATCAGCCAGGCTTTCCAGAGATTCTGCACTAAGTTCAGAATCCAGAGTGTGTCCTCAACGACATACTATCCTGCTGCTAATGGCCTCGCAGAAGCTTTCAATAAGACCATTGGCAAGCTTCTCAAGAAATTCGTATCGAAAAGTCAACGGGACTGGGACGGCAAGTTAGGTGAATGCTTATGGGCCTATCGCACAACTGTGCGAACCCCGACTAAAGCCACACCGTTTTCTTTGGTATACGGGTGTGAAGCCGTGCTTCCACTAGAAATCCAAATTCCATCTCTACGCGTCGCCTTGACAGCAGAGATGACAACAGAGGAGAAGCATCGACAGCGACTCCAAGAATTGGAAGCCTTAGACGATAAGCGTCTGCAGGCCCAACAGCAAATCGAGCTCTACCAGGCTCGAATTACCAGAGCCTTCAACAAGAAAGTTAAAATGCGAACTTTCAAGAAAGGCGATCTTGTCTTAGCCGTCAGAAGACCAATGGTAATGATGCACAAGACAAAAGGAAAATTCCAACCCAAATGGGAAGGGCCATTTGTAGTAGAGTCAGTCTACTCAAATGGGTCATATCGTCTCATAACTTCAAATGGCGATACACTCATGATGCCGATCAATGGCAGATTCTTGAAGAAGTACTATCCTTAATAGTACTCCCCCCCGATCAAGTTAAAAGTACACATCTGATCAAAACAAGAAGAGCTTCTTCATTAACATCCGACGCCTCTGACGGCTAAGGATAGAGGAAAACGTTGGCTTTTAAGCCCAACATAAATTTTTGACAACTCATCATACTGAGGGGAATAGCATGGCTAGCCCAACTCAAACAGTAGTTGGTAAAGGTACCTCAAATCCGTTGATAGCTGAGGGTTTGCTAAAAATCCTAAGTGGACTCAACTCCACTCTCCCCTCCAAAATCCCTTACCAATTCTCATCCACAGAATGGTAGGTCTACAAAATACAGTTGTTGCCAAGTTAACACTATACCTCTGGCATTTCAAACTCCACTTGTCCATTCTCATCAATAGGATGACAGGTCCTCAAGTTGCTCATATCGCAAATCAATTTCTGTCAAGTTAAAATCACACCTCTGACAAATTACTGTTAAGTTAACATTACACTTCTAAACAGTACATCAAGTTTCTGCCAAGTTTAATACCACACCTCTGACAGTCACTTTCCTCCAGACTTCCATGTCGAAGCCGAAATGGATGATCCTAAGTTCAACATCATACCTCTAGCATCCAATTCATTGTTAAGTTCAACAATACACCTATGACAATGAATTTCCCTCGAACTTCCGTATCGGAGTCGAGATGACCAATGTCAAGTTCAACATTACACCTCTAGCATTACCCTCACTGTCAAGTTAAACATCACACCTATGTCAGTGACACTTCTATTTTCCCAAATGAAACTGAAGTATTTCTGAGTCAGGTTAATATCACACCTCTGACTCACATCCTTATCAGGTTAACATCATATTTCTGACAGGACTACATTCAACCCGTTAAGTTAATATCACACCTCTAACGGTAAAAACCTTCTTAGATTCCCCGCGGATCTAGATTCACTTACTATTCTCTTCAACAGAATAACAAGTCTACCTAAACACATTGTTAGGTTAATATTACACCATTAACAGTGTTTTCCTTCAAATCCCCAGCTGAGCTTAATCAAGTGAATCCTAAACCTTGATAAAGGCCCATTTTCCCTGGGGGTACGAGTTTCACTTGTCATTCTCCTTTATAGACTGACAGGTCCACAAAATTATCTTATCTCTTGTCAAGTTAATATTACACCTCTGACAGCATTGGGGAGTTCCAAAAATAGGATTTCTCTCTAAAAAGTTTGACTGTTTGAAATTATCATCATAGTTTTAACAAGTCAAAGTCCTTTGCTTTTATGCGTCTGATTAAAAAAAAAGTTCAAGACAATAGAAGGAGAAAAAGAAAAGTGTCACTTTTATTTATATCCAGGCACATGAAAGTGATACAAAAACGCTCTCTTATACAATAAGATTGAGTGTTACAGTTAAGGAGTACAGAGAAGTCTCTCTCTCTCAGAGGTTGCACTCGCTCCTCAGCTGCATGTTATTCCGAGTACAGGATGCTTGGAAGGGCGCCAAAGTAGGATCGGACATTGTGGCAACGATCAGAAGCTGGTTGCACCATGATGCATGATGTAAACATCGAAGAAGTCTCTGGTTGATCGAGAACAATGGTGGTTCTTGAGGTCTGATGGCAGCAGAATCTTCTGATCCCACCTGACCATCCGAAGCCGGGTTATGATCCGTAGAACATCTCCATCCAAAGTGGGGGTGTGATCCTTCGTTGATGAACATCTCTTCCGCCAGAAGGTCGTCCAATAAGCATGGAGTTTCCTCGATGTCACTTCTGGGGTAAAGAGGAGGTGTTGAGACCTCACAGGGGATGCTAACCACCACTATATCCACCGCTACCCCCGCCGCCATCCTTACTCTGACCATGCCATGCCAGCAAGCATGACTGGTGCATCGCATTCAAAGAGATCTTGGCGAGGGTTAAGTCCCCGTCAAGGGCCATGACTTCTTCCCTTGTAGACGACGAGGACCATGACTTCTTCCTTGCGGACGAACATCGAACAAATTCGCTGGCCGATATATTCTCCCAAGGGCCCATCAAACGTGAAAAAGGATGATCAAGCCTACCTGCAAGAAGCAAACAAGGGAATTAGACAATTCAGAGCTTAGTATACTTTGACAGAAGAAAACTAAGTCACAAACGCGGTTATTGCTGAAGACTGCAGACGCGGGAATGACCCGCACGCTGGGCCAGATTCCTGCGACAACAGAAACAGACGCGAGCAAGACTGTGATATACACAGAATTCAAACGCGACCTAATTCCACATCCGCGTCTAAGATACAAGGCGCGCAGAGAATCAGATGCCAAAAATTGCCATCTATCTGTTGGAGGAACAGGAGTTGCAAAAGTTCAGGCCTGAAACCTTCGACCCGAATTGAAATTCTTCCAAGTCAGTGGCCTCAAGACGCGAGCTCTGTGTGCAAAGCCCGCGGCCAGGTACCAACGACTTCAATACTTGCGTTCAAAAAGTTTAAGTCGATGGCGCAAATTCCAGAAGAGGAATGCACCAACCACGACTTCGCAAGAAAGTTCAGATGATATCTCTCTAAGAGATATACTAAAATTCAACTTTGCTTGGATCTAAAATGTCATGGTAAGTGGGCATGGCATACCCGCAGAGGCCTCTGTTAAGAGTTGAACTCTCTGCATTGAGGCGCGGACGTAAAAGGTGCTCAGGGAGACGCTTCCTATCATTGAAATCACTTGACAGTGGTAATCTACTGAAGAGACCAAACAGAAGCATGGAAGCTCTGGGTCATCTTCGTCCATGGAGGCAAACCCCTGATAGGGTCCTTGAAGGGAGAAGATAAAGTCTCTCAGAAAGTGAGAAGACAGAGTCTCTCAGAGCACTCGCTCTCAAAAAGAACACAGTCTAAGTATGGACTATTAAAGGGAGAGGAGGAGCCCCTATTTATAGGCAGCCCATAATAACCGTAGTTAATGGTTCATCAATTAGAACCGTCGGCCTTAATGACCGCACGACTGTCAAAGCCCAATGGGAGGCTGACGCGTGGAGCGTCGCTTCGGGAAGCGTCGAAGATACAGGTTTCCAACCGCCAGCGCCGTATTGGCATTAAAAGGCATTAACGCCTAAGCTCAATGAAGAACTAACGCGTGGACAAACCGCTTTGGGAAACAACGGATGATGCGAGTTCCCAATCGTCAACGGAGACTTGACGTTCAAAGATTTCACAAAATCTTTATGACAGGCTGTTTATAACGCCTGGGAAATCGTGCCAAAACGCAGGTGTGAGAGCTGCGTCCAAAGACCCGCGTCCCCTCTTTTCTCAAAAATCGGCGTCCTCCTTCATTCCAAGTTAGAAGATCCTTCGCGTCTCTTGGATGATTCAAAGTCGATCCACGTCTCTCAACAAAAGGGACACATTTTGGGGGCCCCAGTGGGAAAGCACATAAAGCTGTGTCCTAAGGCTTATGACTTCAGCAGAAAAAGCCCATCACCTTTACAAGCATCTTGGAGCTGCGTCTACATCCATGATTATGGGTCTTACACTGAGGCCCAGCGCCCGTCCTTGACTGCGTTAATGTTAAGGGGCGTAAGACCTCATTATCCTGAACTCTGCGTCTGGATAGAGTTAAGGATTGTGGCCAATGAACCACACTCAAAGCCGCGTCCTCCGCGTCTGCTTGAACCGCGTCTTCACTGGCAAGTCAGAATCGCGTGCCTCAGAGCCGCGTCTCTTTCGACGCTGCGTTTCGTCAAAAGAACCTAGTTTTCCTAAGTTCAGTATTCACAGTCAGCCGGAGAGCACAATTAAAGACTGTGATTAAAGGATTGAATCCATCCGCAGCGAGGCAATCAAAGTGGAGACTTTTATTATTCAAAAAATGATAAAAGTAAATACAAACACTCTTGGTAAATGGAGTGTCCTTTTTTTTACAAAAAAAAGAAAAGAAGAGAAGGCTAAAGGTCCTGGTTCGCCAAGGAACGGATTTGCTCCCTAAGGCGATGTATCTCATGTTGACGCGCCTTCTCAGCCTCCATGAGAGCTTGGCCCCGCAGATCCGCCTCAGGTAAAAACCCCTGCGCTCGTACTCAGAGGGATTCCAGCTTGGACGAACGAACAGAGAGGTTTGCTTCAATTTGCGCCTTGGCAGCCTCTAACTCCGCTAGCCTCTTTTCAGAGGTAGCAAGATTCTGTTCGTTAATAGTAATCACTGCCTCAGCTCTGGCTATGGCGGCCCGAGAATCAAGGATAGCCTGCTTTGCAGCCTGTATGATCATCTCAGATTCCTTGGACTCGATCGCTAGCCTTTGATGATCAGCCTGGAAACCTTCGAGAAGACGGGTGTTATCGGTTATCTGCTCCTCCACCTCTCTTCGCTCTTGCTCTTGAGCAGCAAGGAGCCTATTCAGAGTTTTCTGGGCCTTGTGGAATGAGCTGGCATTCTCCAGGGATCGAAGCTCTCTCAGGTTTTGTCCCAGCTGCTCCACCAGCAGCAGACACACCTGGGCTAGTGAAGGGCCTCCGGCCAACTTGATGTTTTCGACCAGGTTTCCGAGATACGTCTGGGCGAATTCAAAAGAGCTACCCCCAGACAGGATGAAATCGATGCATGATCGCATTGAGGCAAAGAACTGCTGCACCGTCTGGCGTGTCAGGAACTCCATGGTATCATCACACGAGGTGTTCCCCGATCCCCTTTCTATCACGGTGTGGGGGATGTAGGTCGGCTCTTCTGGTGCAAGAGTCGGGCTGACCACGGGTACGGCAGGAGCAAGAGTAGCCACTGGCGCTTCTGGTGGTGCTACCTCCGTAGAAACCTCCACAGCCGATGACAGGGTAGTGAGCTCGACCTCCTCAGAATCTTCGGCCGAGGCTTGAGCTGTGCGGTCTCCCGGGTAGGCACTGACCGCCAAATCTCCTCCTACCTGAGCTTCCTCAATGCTCT
This sequence comes from Agave tequilana, assembly GCA_038442645.1. Taxonomy (NCBI): domain Eukaryota; kingdom Viridiplantae; phylum Streptophyta; class Magnoliopsida; order Asparagales; family Asparagaceae; genus Agave; species Agave tequilana. Next base: position 38,679 of record JAVJIF010017588.1, read on the forward strand.
CTGCACTTGCCTAAACTTCCTCAATGCCCTCTGCAAATTACGAGAATATTAGCCATGACAGCAAAAGGAAAACATTTATACCAACATTTCCTTACTTGGCTGGGGGTCCAAAGGCGGCGAGTCCTTGGGTGAATCCTGTAGGGTGGAGGTCTCCCCGACTTCGACGATTGCCCTCTCTTGAGGCACCCCAGTACGAGGAGACTCAGCTCTCTCCTGCTGAGCCAGTTCTTATATCATCTCCTCGATCTGGGAGGAAGCAGCGGCCTCGCTAACCATGACTAGCCCTGCAACACGAGGCCAAATAAAAAAGAAAACGTTAAAAATCCTTCTCCTAGTTAGAAGGATGAGTTTGGCGAGTAGTGTACCTTCAGCGGCTTCAGCAGGAATAACTGCCGCTAGTGGTGATGTCGTCAACGGCTCACACCCATATATTTCCTCCTCCGAGATGTGTGAGAATTTACTCAGATCAGGAGGAGCGGGTTCATCGTCAAAGTCGACCTCATCCTCAAAATCGATTTCCTCTTCGGATGATGAAGATGACAGTTCAACGCGAGGGACCTCGGCAACCGGAGCCTTGCCTCCAAACACCCCAGTGGTAGGGCTGGGGTCAACTGTTCGAGCACTGGAGATGAATACACTAGGAGACCCAGGCTGCTGTGCCTCATCTCTCCTCTCGTGAGCTGAGGAAGACCCAGGCTGAGTTGAGACTCCTGGAATCTCAACGTCACCCATTATGTCAACCTCCGGCTGTTGTGCCTCATCTCTCCTCTCGTGAGCTGAGGAAGACCCAGGCTGAGTTGAGACTCCTGGAATCTCAACGTCACCCATTATGTCGACCTTCGGCTGCTGTGCCTCATCCCTCCTCTCATGAGCTGAGGAAGCCCCGGGCTGAGCTGAGACCCCTGGCCTCTCAACATCGCCTCCGCTCATTATGTCGACTTCGAACTGCTCGGCCTCGTCAGCGGCGGTGGGTTTGTCAGCAGGCTCCGCTTCCTCCACAATCCTGGGGCCCCTGCTGCGCAACCTGCGGGCATGGACTAAGGGGGCATCATCCTCATCCGCCTCTTCTTCCCTCGGTTCCTCAACACCAGAAGGGATGTCCTCGGATGGAGAAACTGCAGCCGTCAAGTCTCTCCGGACCTTCTTTGGGGCAGGCTCAGCAGTGGAGGTAGAGCCTTGAGGACGCTTACCCACCGCCTGTCGAGCCTTTGCTGCCGCGGCTCCTCCCTCGACCCCCTTCTGACCTCCTTCAGAGCCTTCAGATACTGCTCGACGCCTCGCGAGCGTTTAGTGGACCCCGACCTTGCTTCGTAACCTGCATTGATACTCTCAATGCATGAATACTCCAGAGCGAAATCTGGTGTTTGGTTGGCCTAGAAGTACCAAGTACAGAAGCTGAAGCTGGTACGGCCCTTCGGCTCTTTGATAGGCAGCCGAAAAGTTGCCTCCGTCCCTCCGGCCACGCTATAATACCAAGCCCGAGCACCTTCGAACAAATTTTCACTGAAGGTGAGTCGAGCATTGGGGTTGCCGACATATAGTTGATCATAGCCAAACTGTCGGGCGAAGCGATTCGGCATATACGGCTCGATCGTGCATGAATTCCCTTGCCGGAAAAGCACAAACCCGGGCCGAATGTTGACCAACCACCAGAAAACCCCCGTTGACAGCCTCGTGAAGTCATCTTGGCCTGTGGAGTCAGTAAATTGTTCCCCGAAAGATGCACCAGGAATCGCGGGGAAGCAGCGATTAAGCTGGTAGTCGAAGCCGACATGACGCACTTTCGAACGTAATACACGTAAGTATTACACCAGTTTGAACCCTCCAACCGCTGCACGAAAGGAATAAACCTCTCACACCAAGGCACCGGCGTCATCAGAGAGGGACAGTGCATAACGTACCAAGCCATTAGGTACGTGTAGGGCAGCTCAACCCGAGGGTTGGGGCGCTTTATCGTCGGCCTCCCCTCCGAGTCAACAATCACCTTGCCATGGGAGTCGACGGCCTTCCCTGCCTCGCACAGATTTTGGGTTAACATCCGCAACCCGCTTTGAATACTCGCCGCCATGGCCGGGAGAAGGGCTATGGGCCTACCATAAGCCAGGAGCACCGCCAGGTACACTACGTCGGCAATAATGACTTCATGTGGCAGCGTTGGCACCACACAACGCTTCAACCACAGCATTAAGAAGCCCGCCAACAGTGCGTGGTCGGAGATAGGGATCTAGGCTTGATGATGGAAGCTTTTGAAAACCGTGTCAGGTTCGAAAACATCCTCGTTCGACTCCGTGGTGTAGGAGTCTACAGAAGCCTTGATCCTGTCGGCAATCTCCTCGTCGGAGCTGGGAGCCAATCGGGTCACCGGACGGTCTTTCTGGTTGACGCCATTGAACAAGTAGCTTGCCCAAGACAGCTGCTTGACTCCCCCCGCCCTCCAAGAGGTTATCTAGCCACAAACGTGGAAGTGACATAACACCTCCTAGTAAGTCTCGTACACTCGAGGAGACCCTTTCTTCATAAGGTGAAGCTCCTCAGTAGTTGGGACGTATTCTTCATAGGGAGAATCCCCCATTGCCAGCCCCGAGACCTCGTACAACTCGTGCAGGGCGAGACCCATCTCCCCGACCGGAGTGAAGAATGTCCCCGTCAGAGGATTGTAACGCTCCAGGATCCCAAAAAAGTTTTGAGAGCACGGTGGGATACCATACTGTACGGCCCTGACTGCTTGGTACAATTCCGCTTGCTCCAACAAGCCTCTAAGGTCGGCAAGGACGAAGCTCACCATCCTGCCCCACCAAAACCTCTCAGTGGAGTGGATCCACCCGGGCGAACGGAACTGGACCGGAAAATCACCTCCCACTTTCATGAATGCGTTGAGGAAAGTGGTGCCAAGTTTTGGTGTCTCTCCAACTGGGTGATCAGTCCTGAGCAGCCCTGAAAACAGGCCGAGAACCTCCCTATCATGACTATCATGGCGATATACCTTTTTGGAGCCTAGGTCGCCAAGAGTAACCTCAGGGACATATCGGGAGAGTTCCCATTTCATTTTCCGAGGGACGGACATGTGTTGAAGATAAGATAGCGGGTACATCATCTCCATGTTTGGGAGAAAAAATCTTCTACCCCCTATCTGATGGAGCCATTTATAATCTCCGTCGTACAAGGAATAGCCGCCCTCGCTAATACGGTCTCCAAAGAAGAAGGCAGGCTTCTCCAGCGGAACGCGAGCATCCGTTGTAAATGCTGCGTCGGTTATAAGCTCCTGAAAGGTTGCCATGTCAACATTGGAGAGCCTCCTCCTGCGCTCCTGCGACCCATCAGCAGTCACAGGTACAGTCCTTTGCAGCACAAAGGTCAAATCACGGTCAGCACCACCTACGTGCCCGAAGTGACGCCTCTTGGAGAGTGGGGCAGAAGAGTGTTGCACTGCAGAAGAAGATGACACTTAATCAAAAATCTTAAGTGTCTATAGTCCAGACGCGAAAAAGATACTGGACGCAGAAATTGTCAAAATCCGCATCCAGGCCTGAAAATCCGCGTCCAGGCCTGAAAATCCGCGTTCAGACGCAGAAGAGATACTGGACGCAGAAATTGTCAAAATCCACGTCCAGACCTGAAAATCCGCGACCATGAGGCCAACAGGGAGCCCGCGTTTTGAAATCCAAGACTTATAAAAAATTTTCTAAGTACTTGGACTCAGGTGCGAGATTCATAAAAGACCAGCACCTGATGTCACAGAACGCAAGGATCAAGTCCGCGTCCGAACCCTTCACAATTAGAAATATTCTAAGTGAAGAATCTAAAGTGCAGGGCTTACTGGCGCTCTATATCCAATAAAACAAGCGCGTCCCCAAGTGGATAAAAGCTGTGGGGTCATCAAACCCGCGCCTTGTTTATCAACTCAAAGACCGCGTCTGAGAATCAAACGTGGTTTCTATTCTGTGTTGATGGTTCTCCTTTAAAAGAGGGATTTTTAGGAGTCCATGAACTTCCATTAATGGCAAAGTTTAAGCCTAATGGCATTATACCTGAGATTGGGGCTTCCTGCGCGGAGGAACCGCCCCTCTGGGCCTCGACGACGGCCGCTTTTGAAGATGATGCGGTTGGCTTGGCCTTGGGTGCCATCGTTAATCAAGAATCCGATGATGGACGACGAAGAAATGAAAAGAGACAGAGAAGACTCCTTTTTTAAAAAATCCTAACAGATGCGCTCGAGACGAAAGAGATATCTCTCTGACTGTTGCTATTTATAGGCACAAAGATTCGCAAAGATACGCGGCGCGTGGCTCGATTGGTTCGGCATCGAGTCATCGCTTGACGCGTGGACAGCTCATTTAATATACCGGGAAGTCCGCGCGCCAAAAAGAGATGTCCCGTCGGTTCCCCAGAACAAGTGGCGGTGCACTCATGACATGGCACGGATTCGTACCCAACAGGCGCGCCTCTTCGATGGACGTGCCCCGTCAGCACAGCCATAGTCGCGTCCAGAAAGTCGCATACTTACTCAAAAGGATGCGTCTCTCCGAAGTTCGCGTCCTTCCAATCCGGCCTAGCATCGAGTCTGCCCAATGGAATATCAGTCGCGTTTTCATTTCCAAAAAGACGCACCCCATGAAAGTCGCGTCTTTAAAGCAGTACTATCTCTGCTCTTCAAAAAGAACTGGCGTTCAGTCCTTACTTCTGCAAATCAGTTCAACAGTACACTGGCACAAGCAGACGACTGTCCACTCCTGGCTTAAAGTGCACCCACGATAGACTTAAAGCAATCGGGGAGGTTTAGACTGTGTATCTAAACACTCAACTCGATCAACTCTGATGGCTTCAAAGAGTTCTACAGTACACTCACGAAGACCATACTCCTGATAAGATCAAACCCGGAGCATTAACAGTCCAGTCATAAGGGTAAGATCAGCTAGAGTCCAAAGTATTTCAAAATCCGTCCCAGTTAACCGCGGAATATCGAAAACCTTGGAGGGGGTTCTGTAGGCTATCTAAAAATCATTAAAAGACAAGCCATTAAAAAAGGCAGAGTTTCAGGTTCTAGACGCAGGACTAATGATGGCCATCCGCGTCTCAGCATCAAGGCGCGTGGGCTCAATACCCGCGTCTCAGCATCAAGGCGCGTGGGCTCAACACCCGCGTCTCAGCATCAAGGTACGTGGGCTCAACACCCGCGTCTCAGCATCAAGGCGCGTGGGCTCAACACCCGCGTCTCAGCATCAAGGCGCGTGGGCTCAACACCCGCGTCTCAACCTCAAGGCGCGAGGGCTCGACACCCGCGTCTCAACCTCAAGGCGAGAGGGCTCGACACCCGCGTCTCAACCTCAGGGCGCGAGGGTCCAAGGCCCACGTCTCGGTTATAACCGCCCTGTTTATGGGGCCAGTCACCGCCCACATAGCGGGGAAGTTAGCCCCTCATTGTGGAGCATTTTTAGGGGGCATGTTCACCCCTAAAACCTCTATAAATAGCCCCGCCGCTATGAGGAATGGGGAGACGACGCAAGAAACAAGAGATAGACAATAGACTACACACAGGCAGACAGAGAGAGAAGCAAGAGAGAGCTCAACTCTTCAGCAAGCTTGCTGCGTACAAGTTGCTCTTTGCCTACCTTCTCTTTGAGAGTTTTGATAGACAGAGCTGTGCTACTCCTTCTACCAGCCGAAGAGAAGATCCCTGAAGGTCTAGACGGTCACCCGGTCAACGGAGAACAAGATTCACTCTCCATCGCCACTTGAAGAACCAAGCCTTAAACAAAGGGAGGATTCAAGACTCAACATCCTCCCTCCCTTGTAACCGGAATACTAGTCCGTTGTAATTTTTCAATTTGATTCAAGGAAATCTTACTTCGAGCTCGTACCTTCTCCGGGCGCGTACAAAAGTGATAGTCATGAATATGTCATATAATACAGGTATCAGGGGTGATAGTCTCCAGTCAAGGGTCACGATGTCAAGTCAATGTACTTGTACCACATGAAAGCATGTCATATACCGGGTATCTAGAGCAGGTGTCAAGTATAACATATGTCAAATACTGGTGTCTAATTATCAAGTGCCGTGGAACAGGTATCATGTATAAAATATCAAGTGCCGGTGTAAATACCGAGTGCCGGTGTCAATACCGAGTGCCGGTGTCATAAATCATATATCAAGTACAACATGTCAAGTGTCGGGTAAATACCGAGTACAACATCATTTATTAACTCGCATAACATTGTAAAACTACAGTAGAAAGTGCTAGGCATGTTAAAATATTTACATATCAATATCATGCTATAAATACAAGAGCGTTTATTTTTAAGTGTATTGAAAAGCACTCGCCTGAAATCGGGGTGAAATACCGTTAAAAATCCGGGAAATCGGCAATCCGTACGAGCAATCCACTAGCCCATAGTTGTATATTAAAATATGTAAATATAAATATATATAAATATTGGAGAGGGAATGAGAAGGGGGGAGAAAGGAGAGAGAAAGTTGTAGGAAGGAGAGAGAGAAAGAGATAGAAAATGTGGTATTTTTTTGAAAAGGAATATGAATTAAAAGGGGAGGGATAGGGTTGTAAATATAGGGAAGTAATTTGAGGGATGAGGGATGGGTATTTTAGGGAGTAAGGAAATGGGTGTTTATTTAGGGAAAAGAAAGAGAAAAGAAAAGAAAGAAAGAAGGAAGAAGGAAAGAAGAAAGAAAGAAAAGAAAAATGGAGGGGAGGGGGAGGCGGCCGGCGGCCGGCCGGCGGCGACAGCGCCGCCAGGGAGGGGGGCGCGCGGCGGTCGTAGGGGAGGGGAGGTGGAGTGGTGGAGGAGTTTTGAAGTTGGTTGTTATTGATGGAGGTGGTGATGGTGGTTGTGGTGGTGGTGGTGATGATTAGAGGTGATGGGAAGTTAGAGGAGGAGGAGGAGGTGATGATGGGTGTTTAGACTGGTGAATTTGGTGGAGGTGGTGAATTTTGGAGGAGGAAGGGAGGTGATGGTGGTGGGTTTTGTTGAAATTGGAGGTGGAGGGATGGTGGTTGAATGAAAAGGGGTTGGTGGAGTGGAGAGGGGGTGTGGGGGAGGGGGCAGCCGGCCTAGGGTGGGGGCGGCGACAGTGGTGGTGATGGTGGATGCGGCCGGTTGGTGAAGGTGGCGTTGGTGGGTTTGTTTTGAAGGAGATGTAATGGTTTTTGGATTTTTGAAATGAAAGGAAAAGGAAGTGGAGGGTTTAATAGAGAAGGTGGAAGAAATGGAATGATGAATTAGGGGGTGATAGGGGCTGCAGCAGCAGCCCTGCTGCTGCAGCCGACGGACCGCGAGTGGCTTTGGCAGGGAGCAGAGCATTAGTTGTGGGGGAAAGTCAAAGGGGAAGAAAGAAAGAAAAGAAAGAAAATTAAAGAAAAGAAAAAAATAAAATAAAATAGTTTAAAAGTTTTATTATTAACTAATTTATTTATTATAATTTCTGAAAGTACAAAGTAGGGGAGTAGAGAAGGAAAAAGTAAGAAAAGAAATTGTCGGTAAATAATATTATTATTTTAACGGGGCGAAAATTTGACTGTTTCAGAAACGTTCTGAAAAATTCTCAAAAATATAAAATATTATTTTAAGTTGTCCGGTGAAATCGGATTCGAGAAATTCGATATAGTTTTTAAATTAAAAATTTTGGAATCTTCCAGCGATATCGGCAGACACCAGAATCGGTGAAATTTTGATAAATTTAGAAAAATCTCAAAAAATATATTTAGCTAGAAAATAAAATTATAAGAAGTAATATGAAAGCTATTTTTGAAAATTCAATCCCACTTGAAAATTAAAAATCTGGGAATCAGTCAGCGATGCCGACCAACACCGGTTTTGGAGATTTTGCAGAAAAATTCTGAAAAATTTTAGAAAATCATGAAAAATTTAAAATATTAGAAAACAGTATTTGAAACTAAAATCTGTCAAATCGGACTATCAGAAAGTCAAATTGGGCTACTGGCTGGTACCGGGTTCCCGGTCCGGGTCAGGGCTTACTCTAGATCTGAGAATGCAGATCCGATACACAATAATATAAGTAATCACAACTCAAAAATACATACAGGAAGAAAACTGAACAATACGGTTGAAAATTTTTGAGACACGTATCTGGGTACGTATCCCGGGAACGGGGTGCTACAATCTACCCACCTAAAAAAATTTCGTCCTCGAAATTTCTATAAGGAAAGAGATGAACATAAAAATAAAGAATTGATAAGACAAGAGATGGAGTACAAGAGAATATTACCACTCAAGGCTCGAACAGATGCGGGTAACGGTCGCGAATGACGTCTTCCTGCTCCCAAGTTGCTTCTCCCGAACTATGCCTGTTCCATGAAACTAGCACCAACGGGATGGTCCGGTTCTTCAGGGTCTTGACACTTTGATTGTAAAAGAGGGAGGGTTTGAGTGAATCACCTCTTTGTTTAAAATCGGGTCCTTCGTGTAGCGATGGAGAGTGAGTCTTGTTCTTTGTTAACGAGTCGAGTCTCAAACTTGATCTTCGAATCTTTTCTTTGAATCACTGATGAAGCGCGCAGCTTCAGTCAATGGCTAAATTAATCTCAAAGAGATTTAGAACTTGAACTCAGTAAGTTAGAAGAGAAGAACTTTTTAAGGCCAAGGATGCTCGAATGTCGAACTTTCTGGAACTCAGACGTTGATTTTCTTCCAATTAGCCGACCTTTTTTTCATAGCATTCATAGCTATTTATCGGGGAGTTTGGAGTATAATTGACCCCTTGATTTTTTTCCATAATAGGGATTAATTCTCATATTATATGGAGAAAATATGGGTCTTAAATTGACCCAGTTTATAGCTATCAATTACAGCAGAACGCGGATCTCACATTGATAAACAGAATGCAGAGCTCATAGGCTCTCATTTGAAATTGAATCCCTAAGCTCACAGGGCCGCGTTTAGAATGTGAAGCTTACATAATTGCATTGAATTTGAAGCGTGGCCTTGAGTTAGGTCTGCATTGACAGAGAACACGAGGCCCATGTGTGAGGCTGTAACTCGACCTCTGAGTTTGTGAGGTACGTGTCTGAGGTTAAAAGGTGACGTCCGTGTTTTGTGAGGTCCGCATCTGAGGCTGGAGTATGACCTCTACATTTTGTGAGGTCCGTGTCTGAGACATTTATCTTTAGTAATTTTTAGATAGCCTACAGAACCCTCTCCAAAATTTTCAAAACAACGCAGTTGAATGGGACAGATTTCGAAATACTTTGAACTTCATATTTGACTATGATTTTTATGATTGGACTGGCAATCCCTTGAACTGATCGGATCTTGATTTGTCTAGATTCTGGTCTTCGTGAGTGAACTATTGAACTTCATGAACCTCCATAGATGATCGCCGTAAGTATCTAAATACACAGTCTAGAACTTATCTGAGCTCTAATATTATTGTTGGTGTATTGTTGAACTAGTTGGATTGTCGTTCACTTTTGTCAGTGTACTGTTGAACTAATTGTAGAAGTGAAGATGCATTCTTTGTGTTGAGAGAGGACGCGGTTCTCATTGGAACGTGGATGCCGTGTTGGATGTGACTGTCGCATTGTAATTTTATTCAGAACGCGTATGTCATGTTGGAGAGTTCTGGATGCGGACATCGTCTTAACGTGAAAGTCGCGTTGGAGAGTTATGGACGTGGATGTTGTCTGAAACGCGGGTCTCCTCAGTGTCAAGCGTCAGCTCAATTTGAGCTTGAGATCTGCGTCGCGTATCTCAGCTATTGGGAGGCCTATAAAAAGAACATGGACCTTTCAATCAGTCACTTGTTTTTACTGTTCTTCTTCATTCAGACCCGTTTCTGAGAACTCAAAAGCTCTTGAGCTTTCAGAATCCTAAAGCTTCTAACTGTTTCAAATTTTTCCAAAGATTAAGAACTGATTTCATGGCTTTCAAGGGCAAGCAAGTTGCTTCTTCGTCAAGCGTCGTCGTCCCACTGACCAACATGGGTGGTTCTCCTCCTCAGGATGCCCCCATTTCACGTAATTGAAAATGACTTTCGCCGTTATTGAACTCGAAGGGGTTTTGACGTTTGAACTTCTTTGAAGTTTTATCAATCAACGTGGAGTCCACAGGCTCACGTTTGATTTATGACCGCGGCTCTTACGTTGATGAATAGGGGAATAATAAAAGTGATAATTCTGCTTTTTGAATCATGTCTGTTTTCTATTTTATTAAAAAACTAGACTGAATAAAACAAAGAATTTTACTGGCTAGAGATGTGATATTAACTTAGCAAGTAAATGATTAAACGACTTCACTGAGAAAGTTGAATATGGAAAAGTGTAGTTTTAACCAAATATCTCGTTCTCGTTAAGAAATTGATAGCAATTACTATCAGAGGTGTGATGTTAACTTGATAGGGAAATTTTCTAGAGGTATAATGTTAACTTAGCAAGCGAAAGTTTCATTTTCGTGAAGAAAATTGAGAAAATTATTGTCAGAAGTGTAGTATTGAATTTAACAGTGAGATGTGCTAGAGGTGCGATATTAACTTAGCGCCAAAGGTCTCATTTTTATTGAGAAAATTAAAAAGATTACTGTTAGAGGTGTAGTATTGAATTTAACAGTGAGAATTTGCAGTTTGGGCAAATTTTGGTCAGAGGTGTAATATTAACTTGACCGAGATCAGATTTGCAACTTGACCGATATTTATTTACTGTTAAAGGTGTAATGTTTAACATAACAGTAATAGATTTTGTTTGCTGTTTAAGCAAGTTGAATTGTCAAAGGTACGATATTAACTTGACAAAGATTTGAATTTGTTATTTGAACAAATTTAGTGGATTTGCTATTCTATTGATAAGAATAACAAGTGGAGTTTGATCATGCTGGAAATATGTTGGAGTCTTATTGTAACACTACGTTCTCAGAATACGTACTTATATACGTATTCATATTTTTTGATCGTATTTTTTGATTTACTTTTCATAATTATTTTTGTATTGTGATTATTTATGTGATTGTTTTGCATTGGATCCGAATTCGTGGACACGGAGTCAGCCCTAGTTTGAACTGGGGACCAGATCCTAGTGTATTACTCAATTTAGTCTTTTCGGTAGTCAGATTTGACCGGTTCTAGTTTCAAATATCATTTTCTACTATTTTAGATTTTTTATGATTTTTTAGAATTTTTTGAATTAAATTGCAAAATCTTTAGAACTGGTGCCGACTAGTGCCGCCGATCGATTCTCAGATTTTTTTTTTAATTTATAAACAGAGTTGAATTTCTAAAAACTACTTTCATATTATATCTTAGAATCACATTTTCTAACTTAATGCATTTTTAGGAATTTTTTTTGAATTTATCAAAGTTCGACCGGTTTTGATTTCAGCCGATTTTGTTGTTGACCGATATTGCCGGTAGATTTCATGTGAAGCTTGTTCTCTTGAAAAATTAAGCAAAGGATTTGTCTCTTGTGGTGATATGTTGATCAAATTTGCCTAGTGTTTGTAGAATATGCATATTAATTTGATTTATTTTATTTAAGTTTCACCTGTATAATTTCAGAATAGAAAGATTTTGACAACCACAAAGCCTGTCAAAAGAACCATTGATAAGTGTACCTTCTTGAGCTTGAAGGAGAGAGCAGAGAGGATCAAACTTTTCAGCAAATAAGATTTCTGGGATGCTTTTAGCATTATAATCTCTGTGAAAATCCTCTATAAATAGAGACTCCAAATTACCACACCTTGTCTAATTAGAAAACTTAATTGCACATAACTATATTTTAAACAATTGATTATAAAAGAACTGGAGTGTTACAAAAACAACTAAGCGAATATACAAGCACCAAGGCTGAACAATCACCAATATGTGACACCCGCACGAGACCAACTCTTTATTACATTACATGTGCAAAACATTTGTTGATAAATGTGTTTAGAATTACAACGTAGAAATTAGCAAACATTTACACATTGTCATTGTTGTTAAGTACAGCACAATCAAGTAAATGTTGTTGCGCCTTGGGGAAGAATCCAACATGCCGATCACCGAGATTAGCGTACCACAACGTCGAGTCAATCTTAAACCAATATGACACGGACATAACAATCAAAGAGAAAGCGAAGAACAAATGATTTAATAAGGTTCGACAATTACTTACGTCCTCGGGGCAGAAGGAGGAGAGATCTTATTAATCAATCAATTACAAGATATAATAGTTAGAGATAATACCCCTCTTTATATAGCAAGAAAATCTTTAAAGAAAATGAAACCAACGGATTTGAATTCGGATCAGAAATGACACATAATTATATTAGGAAACCCAGAATACGTGTCCCGGTCGACCGGCCATTCGATCGCTAAGCATCTGTGCAAGAATCCTACTCCCTGTTGACCTCTGGCACTACAGTCGGTCGACCGGGCGGTCGACTGCTGTCCTCTACTGTTGCTGCTTCTTCTGGGCGGTCGATCGAGCGGTCGACCACAATTCTCTTGTACATGATTGGTCACTAATGTTGCATATTTAATGTCACATTTTCATACTTATTTTTAATAAAAGCCTGCATAGTCCTAATTAATTGTTTGATTTATTTGCAGGCCCAATCCTTAAGGAGATGAAGAGAAATGAGCCCAAAAGCCCACCAGAATTCTGAATTAAATTAGAGTTAATTCGCACAAATAAAATCAGGGCAAAATCAAGAGGTTGAAACCGGTTGAGAAGAATCCTCTCAGAATCGATCGGTTGAAGCAAAGATCAAGCAAGTTTGATTCAGATTCTGACTGGATACATTTTAGTATTCGAATCATAACTTTTGCTACAGAATCTCAATTCTGATGATTCAAGATGATCCAGAAAGCAGACTGACAGAGCTACAACTCTTATGTTGATCATTATTTCTAATTCTGTCAGTTGTTAAGTGATATTCAGCAATCAACAAGCCAACAAATAGCAGATCAGAACTGAATATCCACCTCTACCCCCTCCATTTCTCCTATAAATACCTGCACTCAAAGGCAAAAGGGAGGCCAATGCAGAGATAGGAATTTAGCCTAGTTTTCATTTCTTAGTTTAGGCTTTTAGTCTTTCTTTTCATGTAATTTTAGTTTTCATTTATGTAATTCAGAGGAGATCGACTTTCATCGAAGAACAAGACTGAAGCTTGAGCTGGAGTGACACCGGTGTAAGACTTGTTTCTTTTCTTTGATTGTAATGAAATCAAATCAAAGTTCTTTTTATATGTACTTCTTTTCAGTCTTCTTCTTCTTCTTCTTTTCTATTTTACCTTTCTTTTTGGTACAACTGTCTTCCAAGTGAGTCTAGAAGCATCGAAAGAGCCTTACCATTGCGAGTGCCATCGATAGCTCATGACGATGGAGTAGAGTCTCTCTCTGTATCATTTCATTCTTGAAGTAGTCTTGATGATGTAATGTGGATGAAGACCAACACTCAAATCTTATGGGCTATGCGCTGAATGCCTCCACTTCAAGGTAAAATCGTCGCTGCAGACTCAAGGTAAGCTTTTGACGAAGAGAAGGTAAGCAATTGTTTTTATTTCTTTTCTTTTATTTCTGTAAATTAAATCACAAACACAATACCTCTTCTAAATCATCCTTTTCATTTCCTTGTCGCTTTCTTTCGCCGTTTTCTGATTTTTCCACCTTCTCACCTCTCGCTTTCTTCTTAACTTTAACCATTAACTTTCTTTTTCTTTTTCTTACCTTTAAAAATAGAGAAGAACTCTCGTTGGTTTTGATAACGATTTCAATAGAACCGTAAAAAGCTTCCATCGCAAACCCTCATTGTGGATCACGACCCGCATAGCCACTTGCTATAGCGGAAGTATTGAGCACTTGCACATTCCTTTCTTAAGTTCTATAATCTCGTATTTTTTGTGCAGGTTTAGCCTCAATCAAATTTTGGCGCCGTTGCCGGGGAGGGTAAAACAGTTTTTATTGAAATCTGAATTTTTATTGCAAATTTTTGAGAACTAAACTAATCTTCTTCTCTTTTGCAGGTTACAGGTTGAAGAAAACAGGAACTTTGCATTGCAGTAACATATAAGTGGACCTGGGCCTCTTCTCTCGAAAGCAGAGACCAGGATCCCTCCAAATTGCCGCAAAATCCTGGCTTTTGCCGCAAATTTGCGGCAATAAGGAGTGCACTACTGATCATTTTTCTGCAGGGTCTCTGATTCTGCAAAATACTTCTGCTGCATTACTTAATTTCCTGTATTATTCACCCTATACCTGCTTATAAAGTCAACAGTAAAAAAATTGATTGTAATCGTTAAAAGTTGATTAGACATTTGCATTTCTAGGCACATGTCTTTTCAATTCATTTACTTTTACTGTTGAAGAGTGCTGGAGCAAGGTATGTTTGCATTGCATCTAGAATAGGACTATCTCTTGGTTGATTTATATCGCTTAGAGTGCATCTTATTTATCTTGTACACTTGCACAAAAACTGATCTTAAGGGCACCACCCAGTAACAAGATAAGGTGGGGATTTAATCACCCTTCCTTAGCCCAAAAATCAGAATCCAAGCACTCACTAACCCAAGCCTAACCTAAAATCGAGTAGACGTTGGCCCTAGGGACATCTTGGACTCAATTAGGAGATTATCCTAGGGGGGAAAAATGTTGGAATCTAACTCCTGCAAAATCAGTATCTAGGAAAGGGATTGAGGGCCGAAAGCCCGAAGGTTGGTGGTTATTTAATTAAGGAACGTCTTTGACGGAAAACCTCCCACCAACCTTGCCCTGACCTGGCTGATTAGCTTGTGGTTAAAGTCTACATTAGACCTCCCGTGGACAGTCTAACCAGTTAGGAGTCGTCTAGGTCTAGGTCTACCCTAACTTAGGTTAGAATTTTTTCTTTCTTGTTTGTTTATTTGTTTGTTTTTCTTTCTTTTTGTTTGTATTCCATTGTGTGATATGGCTTATAATAATAATTTTTTTCAACTATAATAATAATCCATATTACACATCAAACTCTTTTTCGGATATTACCAACCGGCATATCATGACTTTAACCAACCTAGTGTGCCAGATTGGTCTTATCCGAATCAATATGACCTATACCCCCCATCTAATAACTATAATTTCCATAATGATTTCAACTCTTCACCGAGGCAGTGGGGATTCACCTCCCCCGAGCATAATTTCCAACCACCTTGCCCTCCTTCTCCACCCAGTCCACATTATGTTCAAGATTCATACTCAGTTCCACCCGTCCAAAATAGGAAACCATCAATTTTGGAACGGAGTATGCGTGAGTCCAAACACACATCCCAAAATCTGATGGACTCACAATTTCAATACCACTTCCAAGATAACTCTTCATCTTTTCATCAAAACAATGAACCCATCAATTATGAAAAGATGCTAGAAGCCATGACTCATGCTCAAAATGCTAGAAATCGTGACATAGATATGATGGTCGAATCTCTACGTTCCCACCGTCCTGATGTCACTTACCATTCTGTTAGAGCCAAAGAGTCATATTGTTTTGGAAATCAAGATTCTATTTCAGAACAACCATGTGAACTTACCCAAACTCCATATGATATTGATAGTTTGGCTAGTTTTCCTTTCCCTGAAATAGAACTTGAAAATGATTATGATCCTGAACCCCAACTTAGTGATTCAATGCTTCTTCCTGATTCAATAATGACTCCGGTATCTTCACCTGATTTCGATCTTTTCCCGGAGTCAACATTGGATCCTGTGCCAATTCATAAGAATTGAATCACCTATATTTGAGGATCGTGTTAAACTTGACCAACTTTACAATTTTGAAAATCCCATGGATAAATTGGCAAGTTCTCCAATTTTTGATATTGAACTCAATGAGATATGTGACCTAGATTCTCACATATGTGATCCAGTCCAACTTTCTGAATCAATATTGACTCCTATTGTATTACCAAACTTGAATAGTATTCTAGAGTCAGTTTTGATTCCTCCACCTATCCTTCCTGAACTGGAATCACCCATATTAGGTCACATTCCATTGTTGGAAAATACATGTGGACTGGAGTTTCAACTTCTTGACTTGGACCCAATTTCTGAACCAATTTTGACTCTTGAACCTTTACTTGACTTAAGTCACCTTCCTGAGTCGGTATTAGTTCCTGTCCTTCCTGAGTCCAAGTCAACTGTTCTATCATTTCATACTCCAATCTGGGACGAGGTGGTTGACAAATTTGACTCCGAAATCAATTATGGAATTTGGAATTAGATGGGGTTCAATTTTTAATAAAAATTCTTAATGGATTTATCTTTTTAGTGGGTCATATTAAAGATAGTGCTGGTGGTTTCCTCCGAGACCCAAGAAAAGTTGATTGGGCCGCGTTTCGTGGACCAATCAGACCACCACCGGAACCACCACCTTAAGGTAACCTGTTCCTTCCCTTTTGTCTTTTTCATGCATCTATACATTAATTCATACATTGAGGACAATGCATGAGATAGGTGTGGGGGAGGGTCTAACATAACTTTTCTTTTTCTTTAAAAAATAAAAAATAAATAAAAAAATAACACTTTTCTTTACTTTTAAAAACTTTTTGAAAAATAGAAACAATATTTTGACTTATCTTTGTAAGAAATTAAGTTAATTTTAAGAAATAGGAAAATCCAAATTGGGACTTCTTATACTTGGTCAAAATAAGATTATTTGTTTGATTTATAGAGTTAGGAAGATAATTTGTCAAAGTAATTTAGTCTTGATCTTTACCTTGATGAAATATGCACACTTCATACACTTACACACTTAGGGTTCAAAAACAAAGATTCTTATGCCTTATAAAATATATATATATATATAAAAAATGAATAAGTCTAATTATTGATTAGCTAGGTGCTTTGGCCTAAGCAAGCCTTAGTATTTATGCGAAAGATAATTAGATAAGTTCGAAAAAAAATGATGAATAAATCTAATTATTGATTAGCTAGGTGCTTTGGCCTAAGCAAGCCTTAGTATTTATGCGAAAGATGATTAGATCCTCTGATTAAGCTGGGTATTTGTGCCTAATAAAGCATAAGTATTCACGCCTAAAAGGGATTCATATAATAAAGTCCTTAGTTTTGTGGCCTTGTTTGCTCGAGTCCTTAAGTCCTAGGGGTGTCTTCTCACCTGGTGCCCTAAGACCGTTTGGTTTGGGAGTCATCGATTAGAGGCTCGTTACATGGGCAGATTAGAAAGCCTAATAGAACTAAGGAATAATACCACAAAAAAAAAGTATATATATAAATAAGTAAGGCATAAGAGTTAGAGTTAATGAACCCTTAGTCAAAATTTTCACAGTCACAAGGTGCATATGACTTAGGGTAAAGTAATAGACTAGATGAGAAGTACAATTTGACTCCTTACTTTGATTGATAACAAATTTTTGAATAGAGACTAAGTTTAGGAATGAAAGATTCGGGTTTCCTATAACTTATAGATTGCTTAGATCTTACAATCTTATTTCAAATATTTTTCTCTTTCAAAATGCTTTTCGAAAATACTAACTCTTTATTTCCCTTTCTTTATGGATTTTGTGGGTGTAATCCGCTGAAAACCCTCACGAGACAAAACTCGTCCTCTAGGGGAAACCTAGAGGTTTAACGGCTTGTTGCACATGCTCAGTGCAATCGCGCGACCTGCGAAAGTGGTCTAATAATTCTTAGTTTAATGTAGTTGTTTTGCTCGAGGACGAGCAAAAGATAGGTATGGGGGTGTGATTGGTCACTAATGTTGCATATTTAATGTCACATTTTCATACTTATTTTTAATAAAAGCCTGCATAGTCCTAATTAATTGTTTGATTTATTTGCAGGCCCAATCCTTAAGGAGATGAAGAGAAATGAGCCCAAAAGCCCACCAGAATTCTGAATTAAATCAGAGTTAATTCGCACAAATAAAATCAGGGCAAAATCAAGAGGATGAAACCGGTTGAGAAGAATCCTCTCAGAATCGATCGGTTGAAGCAAAGATCAAGCAAGATTGATTCAGATTCTGACTGGATACATTTTAGTATTCGAATCATAACTTTTGCTACAGAATCTCAATTCTGATGATTCAAGATGATCCAGAAAGCAGACTGACAGAGCTACAACTCTTATGTTGATCATTATTTCTAATTCTGTCAGTTATTAAGTGATATTCAGCAATCAACAAGCCAACAAATAGCAGATTAGAACTGAATATCCACCTCTACCCCCTCCATTTCTCCTATAAATACCTGCACTCAAAGGCAAAAGGGAGGCCAATGCAGAGATAGGAATTTAGCCTAGTTTTTATTTCTTAGTTTAGGCTTTTAGTCTTTCTTTTCATGTAATTTTAGTTTTCATTTATGTAATTCAGAGGAGATCGACTTTCATCGAAGAACAAGACTGAAGCTTGAGCTGGAGTGACACCGGTGTAAGACTTGTTTCTTTTCTTTGATTGTAATGAAATCGAATCAAAGTTCTTTTTATATGTACTTCTTTTCAGTCTTCTTCTTCTTCTTCTTTTCTATTTTACCTTTCTTTTTGGTACAACTGTCTTCCAAGTGAGTCTAGAAGCATCGAAAGAGCCTTGCCATTGCGAGTGCCATCGATAGCTCATGACGATGGAGTAGAGTCTCTCTCTGTATCATTTCATTCTTGAAGTAGTCTTGATGATGTAATGTGGATGAAGACCAACACTCAAATCTTATGGGCTATGCGCTGAATGCCTCCACTTTAAGGTAAAATCGTCGCTGCAGACTCAAGGTAAGATTTTGACGAAGAGAAGGTAAGCAATTGTTTTTATTTCTTTTCTTTTATTTCTATAAATTAAATCACAAACACAATACCTCTTCTAAATCATCCTTTTCATTTCCTTGTCGCTTTCTTTCGCCGTTTTCTGATTTTTCCACCTTCTCACCTCTCGCTTTCTTCTTAACTTTAACCATTAACTTTCTTTTTCTTTTCTTACCTTTAAAAACAGAGAAGAACTCTCGTTGGTTTTGATAACGATTTCAATAGAACCGTAAAAAGCTTCCATCGCAAACCCTCCTTGTGGATCACGACCCGCATAGCCACTTGCTATAGCGGAAGTATTGAGCACTTGCATATTCCTTTCTTAAGTTCTATAATCTCGTATTTTTTGTGCAGGTTTAGCCTCAATCAGTACACGACTGTGTGCATGGCCGGTCGATCGACGCTCTGTCTTCAGCTGAAAATTGGGCTTCTACACGCACCTTTGAACTCCGATCTCTGCACTATCTTCACCGATGAGTTAAAAACTCTACTAAAAAGATCTTACACTCTCTCACCATAATTCTCCATCTAGTTGAAGATTTTTCAAATCTGAGCCAAATACAACATAACACCATGTTGACTCCATTGGTCTGCACCAATGTGGTTGCCCATGTGCCCCCTGCCCAGGGGATCAAGCCATCCGTAGTTCATCCAATGACCTCCGCCGAGCTCAATCAATAGAAACTGAATCTATAGTAATGAACCCAACTGGCTGAGTCATATGAATTTCTTTACTAATATCATCATAGAGAACAATAACCTTCAATTTGAGCTTGTCTAGCTCACCAATTTCAGATTCACGATTTTTCACCCACTTTCGTGGATTCAACTTAATTTCTTTCGCTGCCACTAACTCAACTTGTTCAGTATCCATCACGGCTACATGATCTCCACCCATTCTCACATCCGCTGAGATTCCAACTGATACCAAATCAATTGAAGGAGTTGAAGTAGCATCGACCTTCTCCCGCTGCGACCTATCTTTGGTCTTCAACCTCTCCACCTGCTGAGAGATGGTAGATTTCAACAATAAAGTCTCATTAAATGTAACATGTTTACTCAACATAATCTTCTTGTTTTCAAGGTCCCATAGCTTGTAACCTTTCATATTTCTCTTGACATCTGAGAACATAAACTTCTTTGCTCGCGGATTTAAGTTGCCATTTTTGGCACTGAAGTAGGCCGGTCATCCAAAGACACGTAGCAATTCATAGTCCTGAGCAGCTCCACCCGATCAAATATCCAACAGAATTTTACCTCCTATCACAGTCGACGACAATCTATTCATGAGATGGCTAGCATATTTTAAAATGTCAGCCCAAAAGACTTGTCATATTGTGCATTAGACAACAAACGCTGAACCTTTTTCAGCAAGGTACGATTCACTTTCTTATACACCCCATATTTATCAATTTTGAAGTGAATACCAATCCAATTATTCTGTCCAAATTGTAAGAATTGATTCTTGTACTTTGTAACTTTATCAATTTGGAGTGCCTTCATCTTCTTATCAGTCGTTTCTCTATCATATTCTTCCACTTTACCAATATATTTAGGACTTCAAATCTTTATCTTATTGGGTATACTCAACATCGCCAAGATAAATTATCAATAAACGAAACAAAGTACTAATGCCCTCCAAGTGATGCAGTCTTGAGAAGACCCCAAACATTAATGTGAACATAATCAAGAAGGCCGTCTGAGTGGTGAGTTGAGGTGCCAAATTTCACCTTCGTTTTCTTGTCTAGAACTCCACATCCACCAATTTCTAATTTGCAGGTAGATGTATTTTTCAATAATCATTAACTTGCAAATGCTTCTAAGGAATTCAAACCAACTTGTCGGAGCCTTATCTGCCATAATCTGGTCGAGTCATCTTTCAAATGTTCTAAATCTGCTAAATTTTCACTACTCTATAAGTAGTACAAGTTGGTGCGTCGAATGCCATTCAGAACTACCAACGAGCCACTGGACATCTTGAGAATGCCTTCTCCAAGAGTCTCCCTTAGGCCCTGCGCCTCCAAAACTCCAACTGTAATTAAATTCTTATTCAACTGAGGTATATACATCACATCTTTCAACTCTCGTACTATCCCATCAGATAGCTTGACACAAACTGTAACTATCCCTCCAATATGGCATGTGTATCCGTCCCCAAACAACACCAACCTCTATCTAGTTTTTCAAAACTAGCAAACTACTCCTGTTTGGGACAAACGTGATAGGTGTTGACACTCCGAAAAGACGAACTCCAAGGCAACTCTGCGATCGGTCCGAATGAAGTCTAACTTGTCGACATTTCTAAAAGACAAGTCACAGGCAGGCAAAAACCTGTTCATCTATGATGGACAAACAAATGATTTGGACTTCATTGATCCAGTGAAGCAGATAGTGAACTAAGCATTTGCCTTCTGAAAAAACCCAAAAAGAAAAACTCTTAGCTTCGCAACAAGCTCACTGCTAGCTTCCCAGCGAGCTATCAATAGCTCAGCTGTAGGCTCACCTCCTAGCTTCGCTTGAAGCATCTCATAACTCTGTTGAAGGGCTCTCTTTTAGTTTCGCTGCAAGCTCAGTGTTAGCTTCGCAGCAAGCTCAATAGCTCTGCTATGAACTTGTCTTTTAGCTTCGCATGAAACTCTCTTTTTAGCTCCGCTGTGAGCTTATCCTCCTAGCTCCGCTCTGGGCTCTTTATGGTCATTTTTGACCAGTTAGATCTCAGCACGAGGTTAATGTGATCATTATCACATTTTAGGCAGTTGCTTGCCATGATCCAATCACTCCTCAATCAGTTGGAGAGGACCAAGGGAAATTCCTTAAACAACTGGAGAAAATCAAGGGGTTGTTATAACAACCTTAAACCAGCTGGCTGATAAGCTCTGCTGGCACAAGTTAACTTCATAGAGGCTATGTTTAGCTTCGCAGCGAAGCTAGACTGTGTTGAATTTTAGGAGAACAATTAGACCCCTTGAAGCTTATAAATAGCCCACTGTTAGGCAGGCTCTAGGCTGGATTTTTGATAGCCCTTGGCTGAAAAATTCAGAAGAAGGCTGATCTTCTTAGAGAGAGATTTCATAAGAGATCATTCTTTAGCTTTCAGCTTTTCTCAGAGAACTTTACTTCTCTTTTGAGCTACTAATACTCTTACGATCTTTCTTTCTCAAAAGATTCCGGAACCAGGCGAGAAGGAAATTCTTAAGCAGGAAATTTAAAGACTCGATCACTCACATCGTCAACAGAACAAAGTGGTCGCGCGCTGACCAGACTTCTACCGGCAGACTTCTCCAGAAATCTCAGTAAAAGATTCTTGTAACTTTCTTTTTACTTGTAATTTTCTACAACACTTTTGTAAAGTTTTCCAACTTTGACTCTAATGAAAAACAAGATGACGACTCCGCTGGGGACGGTCTTCTTCACCAACAGGAAGACGGTGTCGCGATGTGATGATGAGACCCTTGGGTCTACTGCTGAGATATTGGTCATTCAATTTGACTAAGAGAGCTTTGAGCAAATTCTCTCTAAGGGTGGCTCAAACCCCACCAATACATACAAGCATAGGAAGATCTCAGTGGCTAGGTCTCCTCTAACCACTGCTCGAAAGCAAGTCTCTGATGAGACAAAGCAGGCTACCTGCAGGCCTAACTCAGTCTCAACAGAGGCTAAACTAGCTTCGGGCTAGCACCTGTATGCTGTGTACGAAGCTAGATCAGTCTTTAAGGCTTTCTGGATTGAAAAATCTACTTTAGCCTAATGCGGGGCTAAAAGATCCCTTGTTTTAGCTTCTGGCGAAACTCACAAAGTCTTTGAATGCAAGACTACTTCAACTCTTCATAGAGCTCAGCTTCGCTTCCCCGCGAAGCTAAAAGCAAAGCAATTATAAGTGCTATCAGCGAAGCTACTGGCAAAGCACTTATAAGTGCTATCAGCGAAGCTGTAGTAGCTTCGCTATCCACTACCAAAGCTTCTGTCTGCGAAGCCAGCTTTGAAGCACATTCTGGTGCTAACAGCGAAGTTACTTCGCTGAAAAAAGAAGAAGTACTTCACAGTACTAAAGCACCAAGTGCTGAGATAGCTTCGCTTCACAACAAAGCTATCTTAACTTCGCCCTCAGCCGATAAAAAAGCCTCTAAGGCTAAGTCAAGGGTTAGACCTAAGACTATTCAGCCTCTTAGGGCTAGCATCCAGCCTCCCTGAGTATCCGTGTTAGATCGATTGGGTTCGGCCAACACAGACTTACGAGAATTTCTGAGTAATAAGCGAAAAGCCCACTTTGGAGAGCAAGTTCACATCTCGCCGTCCCGGTGTGGACAAGTGGGGTATCAACTTGTGACTGTACACTCCGCTAATTATTATTTGGGGCCAATCCTCGCATTACCTTCTCCTAGCAAACCGTCGATATTCGACCGGTTGTCAGCCCGGACCTCTGAAGAGTCCAAATCTAGGAGGAAGAGGAAAGCCAAAAAACCTCACCTCATCGCAGTCTCTGTCAACATGACGGGAAAAGGAAGGGATTCGATGAGATCTCAAAGAGGAAGACAGGGGGTTCGCGGTCTCTCATTTTGTTCCCTAGATTCTGACTATAACCCAGGCTTAAATTAGGTTCTGATTGAACAAAAATGTGCATTTCGAGGTACCCACTCTAGGGTAGCAATAACCTACAACTATGAAAGCCCTCTTCTTTCACAAAGGCTATGTCGCCGGAACCACTGAGAGGCCTCTTCTAGTGGTCAGACAATGAAGAAGAAGCCAGCAACTATGTGATTGTAAATTAGAATACCGTGTAGCTTAGAGCTAGCGGGTCGTGTCCACGAGAAGAGATATGATGCAAGCATTTCGGTATTTTTGAGAAAAAACGAGTTTTAGTGTTGATATTTTTTAGAAGAAAAGAAGATGAAGTGTAGAGAAGTGATTCAAAGATAAATTGAAGATGTAGAATAGATTTTGGAAAAGATGTTTTTTAAGAAGACTTGAGAGTGATGTTTTTTTGTATTTAATAAAAAAAGATTTGGGCTCACTATCTTACTACTCAACGATGTATTCTTCCCCTGAAAATCTTAGTGCCTCAACTCGATCATAGGCAAAATTTAAGCTTAAATTTTGAAAGCTTAAGTAAAACAAATAAGATGTTTGTATGAAAAAGTCAACTCTTTTTTAAAATCTCTCTTGAACTGAATGTTAAATCATCAAGATTGTTTTCCAAGTATGAAGTAAAAATAAGTTCAAATTTTGTTTTCAAAATGAAAGTTTAGAAATCCAAACTCATTCTCATGTGCCTTCAAGTACACTTGCAAAGAAGTAAGGCTTAGTTTAAGCCATTCATATGATTCCGTTGGGTTCCTTGCATAAAAATCATTCAAAACAAAGAAGGATAGAAGAGAGATGATAGCGAGATCAGAAAAATCATTTTAGCTATTGATACTAGTTGTAAAGAAAAACAGAGAATTGAAATGTAACATACAAGAAATTTTGAGAAGAGTTGGATAAACAAGGTGAATCTCCTTTGATATCACTTTAATGGTAAATTTCACACTCTTTTTCTCTCTCTTACTGAACTACAGAATAAAGAACTGAGATACAACTTCTCAAAACTATCTAACAATGATCTTAAACCCTAAATATAAAGCAAGAATTTAATCCTAGTTTTCATCCTATTGAACTTCGGAGAATGCATTATTTATAGCCAAATAGGGATTGACGGGAACGATTGAAGATGGGGGAGCGTTCAGGGGAACATCTGAAGATAAGGGGTGCTAACACTCCCCTATCTCCTCAAGATTGCCGCGGATCCGCGGCCTGGATGTAGCCAGATGGCCACATCCAGGGAGTGGGGATCTGAGAGTGCTGATTTCTCCTTTTGTCTAACTGGATTTTCAGTTTGATCTCCAATTTATCCTGATCTTCATTGATTTTCATTGATTCTCCATTTAACCGAATAGATCTCTAGGAATCTGAGTTAACCATACTGGATCGGGGTTATTTTCAACTAACTAAATAAATCCAGTTAAATCTGATTTTAACTGGTATTATTTGGCTTTATCTTCTCCTTCTTGGTTAGGACAAGCCTGCAAATTGAGACACGGTTATTAGCAGGATCCAGTACAAAATAGATGCAGAAATTTAGTGATAAACATGCAATAAATATATACAATCACACTTCCACACCTATCTATTGCTCGTCCTCGAGCAAAAAAAAACTCAAAAGATTAAGAAGTTATTGGACCACTTTCATAGGTTACACGACTGCACTGAGCATGTGCAACAAGCCTTTAAATTTCTAGGTTACCCCGAGAGAATGAGTTTTGACTCATGAGGGTTTTCAGTGGATTACACCGATAAAATTCAAAAAGAGAAATAAAGTGTTAGTATTTTGAAAACATATTTTGAAAAGATGAGAAAATATTTGAAGTATCATTTAAAAATTCAAGTAATCTATAAGTTATAAAAAAGCCGAACTTTTCATTTTTAAACTTAGTCTCTATTCAAATACTTGTTATTAATCTAGGTAAGGAGTCAAACTGTATTTCTCATCTAGTCTATTATTTTACCCTAAGTCATATGCACCTTCGTGTCCGTGAAATTTTGCCTCGTGGTTTTTCAACTCTAACTCTTATGCCTTATTTTTACAAATTTTATTGGTGGTACTATCCCTTAGTTCTATTGGGCTTTCTAATCTGCCCACGGTGACTTCTAATCCGGACGGTCTTAGGGCACCGGTGAGAAAACACCCCAAATACTTAAGGACTCGAGTAAATAAGGCCACAAAACTTAAGAATTTTATTAATTACATGGATCACTTTTTGGCGTGAAAAGTTATGCTTTATGAGGCACAAATACCCAGCTTAATCAGAAAATTTTTGATATATATATTTCAAACTTATCTATTTACCTTTTACATAAATACCAAGGTTTGCTTAGGCCAAAGCACCTAGCTAATCAATAATTAGATTTATTTATTTTATATATATATATTTCTTTTTTTTTATAAGGCATAAGAATCTTTATTTTTGAACCCTAAGTGTGTAAGTGTATAAAGTATTCATATTTCATCAAGGTAAAAATCAAGACTATATGACTTTTCTAATTTTCTTCCTAACCCTAGAAATCAAACAAATAATTTTATTTTGACTAATTATAAAAAATTCTAATTATGATTCTCCTATTCCTTAAAATTGACTCAATTTCTTAAAAAAAAAGGTCAAAGTATTGTTTCTCTTTTCAAAAAGTTTTTTTTTAATTTTTTTGTGTCATGTTAGAACCCTCTCCCACACCTATCTCATGCATTATCCCTCATGCAATGTCCCCAATGTATGAAAGAAATGTATATATGCATGAAATGAAATGTAAAGGAGGTGAAGTTATCGATACACTGGGTCGAATTGACTCATAGCAGTTTCATTTACCGGCAGCGATTCCAAAAAAGATTTAAAGCGTTGACCATTTAGCATAAAGTCATTCTCATTCTTGGTGTCACTGATCTCTATAACACTGTGTGGAAACACAGTTTTAACAACGAATAGCCCAGTTCATCTCGACTTTAACTTTCCTGAAAAAAGATGAAGCCTAAAATTATAGAGTAAGACTTTTTGTTCGGGGACAAAAGTTTTCCTTATGAATGCCTATCATGAAAAATATTAACTCTATCTTTTGTGATCTTTGTATTCTCATAGGCCTCATTTCTCAACTCTTCTAATTCAAAATTTTATAATTTTGAAGGTCACCGACCTTATCCAAATCAAAATTTAGCTGCTTGATTGCCGATAAAGCCCGGTGCTAACTCAACAGATAGGCGATAAGCCTTCTCAAAGACTAAACTATGGGGCTGTTTGTTTCACCGTAAAAGGCGTAAAAGTCCATAATTCTAAATGACTTACAACCCTATTACAACTATGACGTTTGTTTGGACTGTAATTCATAAAAGACTTACGCAACTCAATTACCACTCACTTACAGTCCAGTTACAGTTAATTTTGTGGTCATGCAAATTTGTTTTATTATTTTATGTTAATATTAAATTTTTTTAATATTTAGCATTTTTAATATTTATTTGCAATATTGAAACTTTTTAAATCACCAAATAGTTAATTTTGTGGTCAATTTTTTCATTTATGACTTACACATTACGACAACCAAACACCATAAAATACAATACACTTTCCCACTTACAACTTTATATTTCCAACCAAATACCATAAAACTTACATGCATGTAACTCATTTACAACTGTAAAAGACTTTACCAATTACGACAATCAAACAGACCCTATATAGAGACATTCCTAGAATCATCTTGAAAGCGGTCCTGTAGGCTCATAAGGTATCTACAAGTTTGGTGGACCAATCTTTCCAATTTTAGCTCACAGTCTTTTTTAAAATAAGTTTAATTTATCTGTTGGAGACTTCTACCTACTGACTGGTTTGAGGGTGGTAAGGTGTGGACAATTTGTGTGTTATGACATATGTTCGCATAAGAGCTTCAAAAGTTCTATTACAGAATGACTGTCATTGTCGCTAATAATGGCTCGTGGGGTTCCAAAGCGCGAGAAAATGTTCTTTTTCAAGAACTTGACAACAATCTTGTTGTCATTAGTCTTGCTAGGAATGGCTTCTACTCATTTTGACACATAATCTACAGCAACCAATATATATTAGTTTCCAAATGAGTTAGGAAAAGGACCCATTAAGTCGATGCCCCAAACATCAAAGAGTTCTATTTCTAGAATTGGATTGAGGGGCATTATATTTCGTTTTGAAATCTTTCCTACCATTTGGCATCTAGTGCACATCTTGCAAAAATCATAAACATTTATAAACAAAGTAAGCCAATAGATCCCGCTTTGTAGCGTCTTGCAGGACCAAAGTGTTCACCGCATGCAAGCTTGTAACAAAAGGATAGAACGCTCTTAATTTCTTCATGGAGAATGCATCTCCTAATAATTTGATCAGAATAGTACTTGAAAAGATACAGTTCCTCCCAAAAGAAATACCGGATTTGAGATAAGAACTGGTATACATCCTACTGAGATGGAGTTTAGTTTGTGACTAAGTAGTTCACTATGTCGGCAAACCAAGGTTCCCTAAAGACAACTAAAAGTTGTTTATCGAGAAAGTCATTATTGATGGTCAATTCAATGCATGGAAAATTTGGGATACGCGAGAGATGGTCATCAACAACATTTTCTATACCTTTCTTATATCGAATCTCAAGATCGAAATCTTTAGATCGAAATCTTTAAGAAGCAAGATCCAACGAATTAGTCGGGCCTTGGCATCCTTCTTCGTCATAAGTTATCTCAATGCAGAATGATCAGTGAAAATGGTGATTTTGGAGCCAAGTAGGTAAGGACAAAATTTCTCTAACGCAAATACCACCGCCAAGAATTCCTTCTCGATTGTAGTGTAATTCAATTGCGCATCATTGAGAGTCCTACTTGAGTAATAAATCACGTTCTTGTTATCAATGTGTTGTCCTAAGATAATGCCTATAGCAAAATCCAAAGTGTAGCACATGATTTCAAATAGCTTTGACCAATCTAGTACAGAAATGATTGGTGCAAAAATAAGCTCATTTTTTAGCTTCTCTCAAGCATTATAACATCCACGATCAAAAGTGAAAGGCACGTCCTTTGCTTAAAGGTTAGTTAAGGGTCTAACAATTTGGCTAAAGTCCTTAATGAACCTACGATAAAAACCGGCGTGTCCTAAGAAGAATCGAATATCTTTGATACATTTCAGTTTAAAGAGCTTAACAATAACCTCAATTTTGGCTTTATCCACTTCAATCTTGAGCTTCATACGAAGCTCTATATTATCTCTGCCGTGAGCTCATCATTAGCTTTGCAGGAGGCTTGTTAGCTCCGTTGAGGGCTCATCTTTAGCTTCACCTGAAGCTTTATCTTAGCTCCGTCGAGAGCTCATTCATTAGCTTCACGCGAAGCTCACTCCTCATGAATTTTCTAGGTTAAAAAAATCTGGTTATCTAGTTCAGTGCACATTTGTACCCAATGGGTTTTTCTGACCTATGTAATGTCAAAATTTAGGTCTCAGGCTTCAGACTCAAAGTATTTCAGAATCTGTACCAATCCATTACAGATTCACGAAAACTTTGAAGGAGGTTTGTTGACACTCTGAAAAGATGAACTCTAAGGTGCTCTGCGACCGGTCTGAACGATGTCTAACTTGTTGACACTTCTAAAAGACAAGTCCCAGGCAGGCTGAAGATCTGTTCATCCGTAATAGACAAACTAATAACTTGCACTCCACTGATTCAGTGGAGCAGACAGTGAACCAAGCATTTGCCTTATGAAGAAACCTAAAAAAGGTAACTCGTAACTTCGTTGCAAGCTCAGTGCTAGTTTCGTAGTGAGCTATCAATAGCTCCGCTGTGAGCTATCAATAGCTCCACTGTGAGCTCACCTCCTGGCTTCTCTTAAAACTTCTCATAGCTCTATTGAAGAGCTCTCTTTTAACTTCGCTGTAAGCTCAGTGCCAGTTTCGCAACAAACTCAGTGACTCTGCTGCTATGGGCTCGTCTTTTAGCTTCGCATGAAGCTCTCTTTTTAGCTTCGCTGTGAGCTTATACTCCTAGCTCTGTTGCAGGCTTTTTATGGTCATTTTTGACCAGTTAGATCTCAGCACGAGATTAATATGATCATTATCACATTTTAGGCAGTTGCTTGCCGTGATCCAATTACTCCTCAATCAGTTGGAGAGGATCAAGAGAAATCCCTTAAATAACTGGAGAAAATCAAGAGTTGTTATAACAACCTTAAGACAACTGGCTGATTAGCTCCGGTGGCGCAAGTTTACTTCATCGAGGTTATGTTTAGCTTCGCAGAGAAGCTAGACTGTGTTGATTTCAGGAGAACAGTTACACCCCTTGAAGCCTATAAATAGCCCACTGCTAGGCAGGCTCTAGGCTGAATTTTGATAACTCTTGCCTGGAAAATTCAGAAGAAGGCTGATCTTCTTAGAGAGAGATTTCATAAGAGATCACTCTTTAGCTTTCTGGCTTTTCTCAGAAAACTTTGCTTCTTTTTCAGGGCACTAATACCCTTACGATCTTCCTTTCTCAAAGAATTTTCGGAACTAAGCGAGAAGAAAATCTTTAGGAAGAAGACTTGAAGACTCTGTTTTTCATTGAATTGAAATGTGAGAAAACTTTACAAATAGTTAAAGAGAATTACAAGTAATTGATTAAAAGAATAAAAAAATCACAAGAACTCTCTTCTTTCTGAGTTTCTGCGGAAGTACGCAGGTGGAAGACTGATCAGCATGCGACCATTTTGTTCCGTTGACGATGTGAGTGATTGAGTCTTCGAATCTTCTGCTTAAAGATTCCTTCTCGCCTGGTTTCAGAAATCCTTTGAGAAAGGAAGATCATGAGGATATTAGCCCCTTTAAAGAGAAGCAAGGTTTTCTAAAAGAGCTTGAAAGCTTAGAAAATAATCTCTCTGGAGAGATCAGCCAGAATTTTCAGCCTCTAGCCTTTAATGAAAAAAATTCAGCCCTTAGCCTGCCTAGCAATGGCTATTTATAGGCATTAGAGGATATAACAATCCCTCCTAAAAATCTACAGATTGATTTGGTCAATCTAATCTAACATCACTCCAGGGTCAGTATAGCTTCACGGCGAAGCTAACTGCAGCTGAAGTAAAATTAGAGGTCCCTGTGCTGAGTCACTTAGCCAGCTGGCTTAGGATTTATCGCAACAATCCCTTGATTCTCTCCACTAATTAGGAGATTTGACTTGATCCCCTCAAACTGATTGAGGAGTGATTGGATCAAGGCAAATAACTGTCAAATATGTGATAAAGTACATCAATCTCGTGCTGAGATTCAAATGGTAAAAAAATCATATAAGCTCGCAGCGGGGTGATTGGTAGTCAAAAGTGCATTTTATCATTACATTTACCATCACATTTTCATATTTATTCATTTAATTCTGCACAATTATTAATATTTTATTATTTATTGTGTGCAGGCCTCGAAATAATAAAAAGAAAGAATAAAGCTTAATGAAGCCCAAAAGCCCACATTTAAAGCCCAAGTGCAAAAGTGCAAATATCAATTGTCAAAGTGCAAATACACAAGGGCTAAAGTTGCAATTATTAAAGATGAGGGAAGGATAGAATTCTACCCAACCCTAAACACTTGCAGATGAGGATGAAAGACAAAGATAAGATGCAGAGATAAGGAAATTCGTTCAAAAGAGATTGGGAAAATTCAAGATCTAGGTAACTTGATTACCAAGTTATCTCGAATCCCAAGATGAAGAGCCAGGATCACACTTCCAGAAGCAAACGCCCAGATAACGGATCAGGAGAGGCCACGCGCCAAAGCGCGTGGCCAGCAGAGCCAGTATTGCCGCAAAATTGCGGCAAAGACCAGGTTTTTGCGGCAATTTGATCTTATCTGGCTACCAGATTTCGTGGCCGACTTTATCCGGGACTCTTCGCCCCTCTGCACCTATAATACCCCCTGCAGTGCAACGTACAGAGCGTCCAGCG
Organism: Agave tequilana; assembly: GCA_038442645.1. Lineage (NCBI taxonomy): Eukaryota > Viridiplantae > Streptophyta > Magnoliopsida > Asparagales > Asparagaceae > Agave > Agave tequilana. The sequence continues at coordinate 69,899 of JAVJIF010017588.1, forward strand.
TCCAACAGAGGGCCAAAAGTTAGGGTTTTTAGGTTTTCTTGTAGTTTAGATTTTATTTCTTCCATTGTAAATTTTTATTTTCTTTTTGTGAAAGCTGAGAGGAGATGATGTATTCATGAAGGAAGGGATCCACTTGTACTGATGGTGACAGCCGTGTAAGTTGTAATTTTCCACCATTGTTTAATAATCAAATCAAAGCTTGTTTTTGTTCTTTTTATTCTATTCTTGTTTTATTGTGTCTCTATCTTTGTTCTATCATCGTTCTTCTATTTTTTATGACATTGTTTCTTTCTCTAATGTCTTGCCCACCATGAGATCCAACTGCTCCGAGAATACCTAGCGAAGAAGGAACCTTGGGCCTATGGCGATGAACAGGTCTTCATAGTTGCTTTTTATTCCATAGTTAAGAAGGCGGACGATCCTATATGCCATGCTTGTACGCCTTCCAAGAAAAGGTAAATCATTGCAACGGTTCAAACGGTAAGAAGACTGAAGAGGTAAGTTTTCTTTTTCTTTTCTTTTCTTTTTGTAGATTAATCACAACTTCTCCAATTCTTTATTTGCCGACCCATTGTAAATACCACTTCCTTCTAATCTAACTAATAAAAATAAAAACTTTAGAGAAACTTGCTTAACGCTTCCATTGCAGTCCCTCCCTGAGGATCACGACCCGCATAGCCTTGCTACAGCGGATTCGAATTGAGCACTTGCACACCTTTATTCTCAGATCTAATATTTTATATTTTGTGTGCAGGAAATCTCAATCAAAATTTTGGCGCCGTTGCCGGGGAGGGACGGTAAGTTTTTCTCTAATAAAAAATTAATTATTAACTAATTCTTTTAATTCTTTTCTGTTTGCAGGTTTGGAGAACAGAAAAGCAGCAGCAGAATTGGACATATAGCAACTCTGTGCCTCTGCCCTCGAAGGCAGAGCAGCAGAGCCTGCTACTTTGCCGCAGAAACGCGGCAATTGCCGCGGATCCGCGGCAGTAGCAGTGAATTACTGACTCAGTTTTCTGCAGGTTGCTGAAATTTGCAAATACTGTTTACTGCTTTGTTGATTTTGTTCTGTGATAAACCTGTATACTGCTAATTATTCAACAGTAAACTATTTGTTGTTAAAGATAAAAATTGATTAGACGTTTGCATATTAGGCACGTGTCTTTTCAATTCCTTTATTTTTACTGTTGAAGAGTGCTGGAGCAAGGTACGTACGCATTGCATGTAGAATAGGACTCATCTCTTGGTTGATTTTCTGCTTTGAGTGATTCTTATCTATTTATCTTGTACACTTGCACTAATTCATCTTAAGGGCATAACCCATTAACAAGATAAGGTGGGGATTTCATCACCCTTCCTTAGCCCAAAAATCATATCCAAAGCACTCACTAACCCAAGCCTAACTTAAAAATTAGTAGACGTTGGCCCTAGGGACATCTCAGACTCAATAGGAGATTATCCTAAGGGGGAACAGTGTTGGAAGTTGACTCTTGCCAAATCAGTGTCTAGGAAGGGGATTGAGGGCCGAAAGCCCGAAGATTGGTGGTTATTTAATTAAGGAACGTCTTTGACGGAAAACTCCCACCACTCTTGCCCTGACCTGGCTGATTAACTTGTGGTCAAAGTCTGCACCCTACCTCCTATGGACAGTCTAACCAGTTAGGAGTCGTCTAGGTCATAGGTCTACCCTAACTTAGGTTAGAATTTTTTTCTTTTTTGTTTGCTTTTTCTTTGTTTGTTTTCTTTTTATTTGTTTGTGTTGGTGTGATATGGCATATAATAATAATTTTTCTAATTTTAATCCATATTACACACCTAACTATTTTTCGGATATTACCAACCCGGCATATCATAATTTTGATTAACCTAGTGTGCCGGAATGGTCTTATCCGAATGAATATAACCATACCCCCCATCTTATGACCATAATTTTCATACTTTCAACTCTTCACAGAGTTCATGGGGTTTCGAGTCCCCGAGTCTAATTCTCAACCAAATTGTCCTTCATATCCATCTAGTCCACATTCTTTCAATGATTCATACTCAGATACCCCCATTCAGAATAGAATACCATCTATCGGGGAGATAAGTATGCATGAGTCCAAGCAACAATTACCATCTATCGCAGACATGATAATGCGTGAGTCCACCGACTCACAACTTCATCACGATTACACTTCATCTTTTCAAGTCCAATCACAGCATGATGCACCTATCGACTATGAAAGGATGCTTGCAGCCATGACTCAGGCTAGATTAGCCCGTGATCGTGACATAGATCTGATGGTTCAATCATTACGTTTCACCGTTCGGCATTTCTGCTTTTGCTGACCACTCTCTTAGAGCCGACGAACCAAGTTGCTTTGGACAACAAGATTCTATTTCAGTGCCATCATTTGAACTTGCCGAAACTCCAATTCTTGATAATATGGCAAGTTTCTCCTTTCCTGAAATAGAACTTGAGCATGAATATGATCATGATCTTCCACTCGATGATTCAATTTTATTTCCTGATCCATAATGACTCAGTGTCTCCACCTGATTTCACTTTTCCCGAGTCAACATTAGATCCTATTCCAATTCATAATGAAATTGAATCACCCATTTTAGACGATCATATTGAACTTGACCAATTGTGCAATTTTGAAAATCCTATGGATAAATTGGCAAGTTCTTTTTATTACATTGAACCCAATGAGATATGCGACCTAGATTCTCACAATCTCTTTACTTCTGAAACTGATTGTACAATTCTGACGGAAGATGTTGACCTTAGTTTTGAAGAATTGTATGGCGATGAGCTAGAATTCCTTAATATTGGAAGTAAAGAGATATTACCCATATTAGGTCACATTCCATTGTGGGAAGAAGATTGTGGACTTGAGTTTCAATTTCTTGACTTGGACTCAATTCTTGAACCTAGCCCGACTCCTGAGCCCTTACTTGATTTGAGCATCTTCTTGAGTCGGTATTCGTTCCCGTACCTATAATGTTCAAGTCAATAATTTCATCTTTTCATACTCCATTTTGGGACAAGAAGGTTGAGACAATTACTCTGAAATTTATTATGAAATTTGGAAATTTGATGGGGTGGAAATTCTAAAAAATGATTATACATATTTTTAGTGGGTTATGTAAGGAAAGTTTCTGGTGGGTTCCACCAAATACATGTTATCTTGATTGGGTAGCAACGCTTGGCCCAATTAGACCACCTCCGGAACCACCACCCTAAGGTAACTTCCGCCTTCCCTTATTCTATTTCATGCATATATGCATTCATTCATACATTGAGGACAATGCATGAGATAAGTGTGGGGTGGGCTTTACTAACATACTAACATAAGTAGACACTAACAAAATTTGCTAATAAAAAATTTTTAAAAAAAAAATGTTATAAAAAGGAAATATTTTGACTTTTTTTTTGAAAGAAATCTAAGTTAGTTTTAAGGATTAGGAAAATCATGATTAGGATTTCTAAAAACTTGGTCAAAATAAATAATTTGTTTAAATTTTAGGTATAGGAGGAGAAATTGAATAAATAATTAGTCTTGATTTTTACCTTAATGAAATGTGCATACCAAATCATATCTAGGATTCTAAGACAAAGACCTTGTGCCTCATAAAAAAAAAGACAAAAAAAAGAAAAAAAATCACCAATTAAGCTGATACATGTGCCTCAAGAAGCATAAGTATTCATGCCTAAAGGTGAGTAAATAAAATAAAGTCCTTAGTTTTGGGGCCTAGTTCACTCGAATTTGAGTCCGCGGGGTGTTTTCTCACCTGGTGCCCTAAAGCCACCGTTTGGGAGTCATCGACTTTAAGTTCGTTACATGGGTGGATTAGAAAGCCTAAGGAAATTAAGGAAAATTACTTATATATGTATTAACACATCTAATAGTCAATTAGTTAGGTATGAGGGCCTCAAGAAGCCTTAATGCTTATACGAAAGAAATTAGATGCGTTATACAAAATAAATATATATATATATATATATATATATATATATATATATTATATATATATATATATATATTATATATATATATATATATATATATAAAGAGGCATGAGAGTCCAAGTTAAGGAATTCCTAGTAAAACATAAGGATGCATATGATTTTTGGTAACGAAAAAGACTATATTAGAAATTCAATTTTAATTCTTACCTAAATGAAAACAATTTACTTTATAAAGACTAAGTCTAAGAATGAATAAAAATGAGGATCCTAAAACTTATAGCTACTTAGTCTCTTCAATAATAATTCAAATATTTTCTTTTTATGGATTTTGTGGGTGTAATCTGCTGAAAACCCTCACGAGACAACACTCGTCCTCTAGGGTAACCTAGAGGTTTAACGGCTTGTTGCACGTGCTAAGTGCAATCGTGATTCTACGAAAGTGAGTTAGGTTAGATTAACTTTTTCTTTTTCTTTGTTTTTACTCGAGGACGAGCAAAAAGATAAGTGTGGGGGTTGATTGGTAGTCAAAAGTGCATTTTTATCATTACATTTACCATCACATTTTCATATTTATTCATTTAATTCTGCACAATTATTAATATTTTATTATTTATTGTGTGCAGGCCTCGAAATAATAAAAAGAAAGAATAAAGCTTAATGAAGCCCAAAAGCCCACATTTAAAGCCCAAGTGCAAAAGTGCAAATATCAATTGTCAAAGTGCAAATACACAAGGGCTAAAGTTGCAATTATTAAAGATGAGGGAAGGATAGAATTCTACCCAACCCTAAACACTTGCAGATGATGAAAGACAAAGATAAGATGCAGAGATAAGGAAATTCGTTCAAAAGAGATTGGGAAAATTCAAGATCTAGTAACTTGATTACCAAGTTATCTCAAATCCCAAGATGAAGAGCCAGAACACACTTCCAGAAGCAACGCCCAGATGAACGGATCAGGAGAGGCCACGCGCCAAAGCGCGTGGCCAGCAGAGCCAGTATTGCCGCAAAATTGCGGCAAAGACCAGGTTTTTTGCGGCAATTTGATCTTATCTGGCTACCAGATTTCGTGGCCGACTTTATCTGGGACTCTTCGCCCCTCTGCACCTATAAATACCCCCTGCAGTGCAACGTACAGAGCGTCCAGCGTCCAGCAGAGGGCCAAAAGTTAGGTTTTTAGGTTTTCTTGTAGTTTAGATTTTATTTCTTCCATTGTAAATTTTTATTTTCTTTTTGTGAAAGCTGAGAGGAGATGATGTATTCATGGAGGAAGGGATCCACTTGTACTGATGGTGACAGCCGGTGTAAGTTGTAATTTTCCACCATTGTTTAATAGTCAAATCAAAGCTTGTTTTTTGTTCTTTTTATTCTATTCTTGTTTTATTGTGTCTCTATCTTTGTTCTATCATCGTTCTTCTATTTTTTATGACATTGTTTCTTTCTCTAATGTCTTGCCACCATGAGATCCAACTGCTCCGAGAATACCTAGCCGAAGAAGGAACCTTGATGGCCTATGGCGATGAACATGTCTTCATAGTTGCTTTTTATTCCATAGTTAAGAAGGCGGACGATCCTATATGCCATACTTGTACGCCTTCCAAGAAAAGGTAAATCATCGCAATGGTTCAAACGGTAAGCAGACTGAAGAGGTAAGTTTTCTTTTTCTTTTCTTTTCTTTTTGTAGATTAAATCACAACTTCTCCCAATTCTTTATTTGCCGACCCATTGTAATACCACTTCCTTTCTAATCTAACTAATAAAAATAAAAACTTTAGAGAAACTTGCTTAACGCTTCCATCGCAGTCCCTCCCTGAGGATCACGACCCGCATAGCCTTGCTACAGCGGATTCGAATTGAGCACTTGCACACACTTTAATTCTCAGATCTAATATTTTATATTTTGTGTGCAGGAAATCTCAATCACGGGGCTAGCTCACAGTGAAGCTAAGAAAGAGCTTCCTGTGAAGCTAAGCTTACAGCAGAGCTACTGAGCTTTTTGCGAAGCTGTCACTTAGCTCACACCCGAGATACGCAAAGCTTGCGGCGTTTTAGAGATGAGCTCTTAGCGGAGCTAGAAGATAGCAATCAACTGAGCTATGAAGAGCCTCAGGCAAAACTAGCTAATATAGCTTGCAGCGAAGCTAAGTATTTAGCTTCTTGGATTTCCTTCAGAGGACAACAATGGCTCACTGTCTACTTCACTGAATCAGTAGAGTTCAATCACCATCTTGTGCATCAGGTATGGACATGTCTTCAGCCTGTCTGCGTTGTCTTTTGAAAGTGTCGACAAGTTAGACATCGTTGGATCAGTTGTAGTGCTGCATGGGAATTTGTCTTTTCAAAGTGTCAACAGACTCAATCACTCGCATCGTCAACGGAACAAAATGATCGCGCGCTGACCAGACTTCCACCGGCATACTTTTTCAGAAATCTCAGTAGAAGATTCTTGTAACTTTCTTTTTACTTATAATTTTCTACAACACTTCTATAAAGTTTTCCCACTTCGACTCAAGGAAAATAATAGGTAGCAACCGTATCCGAAATCACTCAGATTTCTTTGAACAACAATCAATAGGGGTGATAGAAAGTGAATAACCAGATGAGTCAGAATCATTACCGTGCGCCTGTGCTATGTTGGCCTCTGATTTAGACTTTTTTCTTCAGCTTAATCTTTGGACAATCAATCTCTAGTGTCCTTTTCTGCAGAAAGCACACTGGTTCTTTTTCAAATCTTCACGACCATTAGTTTTGGACTTTTCAAACTCTCCTTAGCCTTTTGATGATTGGAACTCATCTCTCTTGCAGTCATCATATCTGCTATTGTTGTTTTGGAAGAAAACTGCTCGTCCTTCCTCCTTACTTCGTAATTCACAAGAGCAGCTGACACATCACTATAGTTAATTTTGTTTATCATTGATCAAGGTTAGGACGAAGTCTCATACTCTTCATCAAAAAGAGAATTCGAAAGAATCAACACTTTTGTTTTCTTCTTCAATTGCCACATCCATATTAACTAGGTATGCAAGAAGCTTCATGTAGATATTCATGTGATCATCAATGGAG